>CAUJNA010003840.1:282500-300000 GCA_963377175.1 Effrenium voratum | reverse complement strand
CCTGTTCGGTGTCTTCTTCTTTGGCTGAAGTACGCTTGCGCTCCGACGGAGAATCAGGATCAAGTCTCCGACGCAGAGGTCGAGGAGATCCAAAAATCCCCACGTCCGGATTCAAGCGGTCGCCGTACTCCAGATAACGCTGCTTCTGCAGTCAAGTCTCCAGAGTCATCAACACATTCAGTTTGAAGTTCGTTCGGATCCAGGAGCGTCGTCTTGCGCCAAGTCGGCGAAGCGGGCTGAGAAACGTTCAACCCCCTCGGACGAAAGTCCTGGAGGTTGCTCTGGCTGAAGAGGAAGTACAAAGCGATCTGCCTCAACCGAAATACCACTCGGGCCCCAAGGTCTCGCACGAACGCCTTTCAGAATTTCCACGTCAACCTGAAACGAAGGCGAAAGTCGCCTCGCCGTGCGTCTCTTAAACACGCCGGAGCCGTCAGCGCAGAAGCGCATTCCGCTCTCCGTGCACATGCCTAGCCATATGCCCTTGCAAAGTTGGGGCTGTGACTTTGCAAGCCCAGGCTTCCGAAAAGCGCACGTCTCTCCGAAGCTGCAAATGGCTGAAGTGGTCCAACTTGACTTCTTGTTCTTGTCGGACCAGGCCGGAGCCCGCAGATCACTTTGCTTAACGCGCTTGATGCGTTGTCTGGATTAGGACTTGCCGCGGTAATCCTGAAAAGGGTCGTAGCACTTGCACTCAGGCTGAACTTCGGCGTTTCATCCCTGAGATTGGACGCACTTTTGGAGCGCTCCAGTGCGACCCAGCGCTCAAGGCACTTGCTGAGACAGCGACTTCTGAGCTTGATGGCTTGACCACGCGCGCTTCACCCACAGCACAGGATGGAAGCAGGCCCAAGGCTTTATCAGGAATGCGCAGGCCACTTTGTGTGCTCAGGCTTGCGCTCTCAAGCTTGATTTGAAGTCAGGGTACCCCGTGTATACTTGGCTCATGAAGCATGCTCAATGGCTGTTGAACCGCTACTTGGTCAAAAGTGGCAGCCGCACACCATGTGAAAAGCGATGGGGTCGGAAGTTTACTGGCTGTTTCAAGGACAAAGTCCGCGACTGGTGTTGCCGGGATTTGGCCTGAACGCACACGGGACACCATGATCGAAATGACAAGTGCGTCAAGCTGTGTTCCTGGCAGTCCAAGACAGTCGGCTCTGTTGGAACAGGAAATCCTCGAGGGCGTTGCGCCAGCCAGCAGGGTTTTCAGGTTCTGCTTCAAGTTGGAAAGGCAGGTTTCTCACAGGCTGAGCGCCTGCTTGCTGCACGCCAAGCATCCTCATTTCCGCACCCTCAACGTCAAAAACGTCCGTCAGCAAGCCCTCTCACGAATTCTTCGTCCTCTGGAACAAACACAAGTGTTCCGTGGAACCTAGTGAATTACGTAGCCAAACAAGTGGAAGCTCGAACCACAAGTCATGGTCATAAGGTTGGTTCGTAAGTGGGTCAACTTGACGAAGTTGCTCCAGGATTGTGGTCTGGTAGGCTGCCTCCAGCATCCTGGCGCGAGCGGTTACGGGAAGTGCTTTGAACCTTTGCAGGCGCAAGTTCCGCCATGGCTGTAGCACTGCTGAAGGTTCCTCCACTCTCACAAGTGGACAAGGCTCAGGCTTCGGCGCAGCCTTTGGCACCGACAAAGCACCTAGACACAAGTTCGAACACTGTCTTTCCAAAAGGCAAGTTTGGCACGCAGGTCTTCAGCCGTCTGCCAATTGTCAACAAGTTCTGCCTTGGCGCCGTCTTCATACTCCAAATGTGTGACTTGCTCTCCAGCCAAGTCAGCTTCGGCCCGGCAACCGGGCAGTCTTTAGTAATAGACAGGATGAAAAGTTGGGGCAACCAAGTGGATTGGAGCTACATCTTCAGAGTACTGGCCGTGAAAAGTGTTACACACCTCTTCAAACACTTGCCTGTTGAAGCCAAAAGTGAACCGTGTCGTGCGGCTCCCATCTTTTTGCCTCCTGGTGCCACCAAGTAAGAGTGTTCCTTACCAAGTTCAGCACAGTAGCCTTGCGTCAAAAATCGAGCTACGGAGCACACAGCACATGGAACGTCACAAACATAAAAGTGCAACCAGCAGGCACAACCATCAATCTCAAAGTGTTCAGAATGTCCTCAGTTTTTGAACCTCGACCACGCGAATCTCCGCAGAGGGTCGCGCGCGCATGTTAAAAATCGTAAAAAGTCCGCAGTTTTTGAACCTCGACCACGCGAATCTCCGCAGAGGGTCGCGCGCGCATGTTAAAAATCGTAAAAAGCCCTCAGTTTTTGAAGCTCGACATTCGCAGAGGGTCGCGCGCGCATGTTAAAAATCGTAAAAAGCCCTCAGTTTTGAAACCTCGACCATGCGAATCTCCGCAGAGGGTCGCGCGCGGTGCAGAAATCGTAAAAAGTCCTCAGTTTTTGAACCTCGACCACGCGAATCTCCGCAGAGGGTCGCGCGCGGCTTGCAGAAATCGTAGACAGTCCTGCTAAGCCAATGTTGGTGTTACTTTCATATTCACTCGGGCGTTCCCCTGACCAAGGCGTTGCGCAAGCAGGCGCACGCACACACTGTGTCACACACATCAACTTGGCGTTACCAACAAACATCCTCTCCCCAGAATTTTACGTCATACTCATTTGGGACACATCAACTTTCACAGGCCGCGTGACACCGTCCAAATCGGAGGAAGAAAAACTAACATTGTGCGCCGTTGCCTTGCTTCGGATTTGACACGCTGCACTCACATGTCAATTGCAGGACGTTCGCCCAATGTCGGTTGCAGTCAGGACAGTTGCGTGTACGGATGTCTCTCTCCACTTCCCCCCCTACTTGCTAAGGGCTCCTTCCCGTTGGAGGGCTGCGCGTTGCTGGTGCGCTCCTCTTGGTTCAATACGCGCTAGGAGGAAGCGCAAGATTGTCATATTTGGCTCTAAAACCCAAAGCAATGACCACGCGTCGCTTTTTGCAACTGATGGTGGGCAGGTGTGCCACGCCATGGAGGTGGCAACTGCAAAGTTCCGCGTAGTGGGCGCGACCATCAAATGGGACTTGCAGGAAAAGCTTTTGTTCTTGCAGTAAACGTGTTGCGTTGTCAACAATTGACTAGTCGCGAGTGGAAGCTCTCAACAGGAGTGAGTGAGTGTGTGTGTGTGACGGAGTGAGTGAGTGAGTGAGTGAGTGAGTGAGTGAGTGAGTGAGTGAGTGAGAGTGAGTGAGTGAGTGAGTGAGTGAGTGAGTGAGTGAGTGAATGAGTGAATGAGTGAATGAGTGTGAGCGAATGAGAGTGAGCGAGCGAGTGAGCAAGCGAGTGAGCGAGCGAGCGAGCGAGCGAGTGAGTGAGTGAGTGAGTGAGTGAGTGAGTGAGTGAGTGAGAGCAAGTGAGCGAGTGAGTGAGTGAGTGAGTGCGTGCGTGCGTGAGTGAGTGAGTGAGTGAGTGAGTGAGTGAGTGAGTGAGTGAGTGATCATCCGTGCGCATCAGCAGGTAGCAAGCAACCCCCATGACAGCAACGCCTGTAAATCACCAAGATCGCTTGATTTCCTTTGGAAACTGGCCTGGTCGCCTTGGAAACTGGGCGTGACTTCATCATCATTTCTTTCCGAGGCTCTTGAACGCCAAGCAAAGGCTCTTGAACGCCAAGCGGCAATCCAGGTTCGCCATCGCCTGGGTGGCCCCGCAAAGCTATCTCGGCAAAAACTAGAGAGTAGACATGGTCGGCGTGCGATTCATAAATTGCAAGTCACCTCAACCCTCAAACAACATAGAACAGTTTGGCGTTTTTGATTGTTTGCAGTTTTGTCTTTTTCTACGGCGACTTAGGCGTTTCCGAGGCGACCAGGGGCGCGAGCTTCAGGCTGGCGAGCAGTGGGTTCCCGTCTGGGGGCGTTGAGTGGGCCTTCCTTGCGAATCCACATCAATCCCTTTCCCCGATAATCAAGCAGGCGTGTGGTCCAAAAACGGCCATTTGCAAGGGATTCAGCGAGGAATTCTTGCAGCTGGGTTCCTGTTCCCAAACACAGCCCTCTTCAAGAAGTAAGGAACATCCTGATTTTTGATTTTCGCGAGGAATGATCATTGGATATTCCTTACGAATCCTTCTGGTGACGGGACCTTCTTGGCCCCCCTTGACATTCTAGTCGCGCAGGTTGGTCTGTTCAAAGGAGATTAGTGCCGGTGTAGCACTCAATGAAAATAGCAGTTGGTGGATTTGGAATTTCCGGATTCAGTCCCATGTGTGTGCCGCATAGCGGCATGCCTTCGCACAGTCCTGCAAACCAGAGAAAACCTCAACCAAGTCAGCAGTTCAATTGAATACCGTTCAGTCAGCCACATTAGTATCCCAATACACAGAAAAAGAAGAGAAAACTGCCAGCTGCCCGTCCAATCGGATACGGTTCTGCCGTCTGTCATCGGATACTCTTAGACCCGTGAATCACGTACTCGCGACCCGCGCACTCATCGATGATTTTAGGGTCGGTCCAAGGTTGGTTTAGGGTTGGTTTAGGGTTGGTTTAGGGTTAGTTTAGGGTCGGTTTAGGGTCGGTTTAGGCTTGGTTTAAGCTTGGTTTAGGGTCAGTTTAGGGTGGGTTTAGGGTCGGTCTAGGGTGGGTTTAGGGTTGGTTTAGGGTTGGTTTAGGGTTGGTTGAGGTTGGTTTAGGGTGGGTTTAGGGTCGGTTTAGGGTCGGTTTAGGGTGGGTTTAGGCTTGGTTTAGGCTTGGTTTAGGGTTGGTTTAGGGTCGGTTTAGGGTGTTTAGGGTTGGTTTGGAGTTGGTTTAGGGTTGGTTTAGGGTCGGTTTAGGCTTGGTTTAGGTTTGGTTTGGGGTTGGTTTAGGCTTGGTTTAGGGTGGGTTTAGGGTGGGTTTAGGGTCGGTCCAAGGTTGGTTTAGGGTTGGTTTAGGGTTGGTTTGGGTTTGGTTTACGGTTGGTTTAGGCTTGGTTTAGGGTTGGTTTGGAGTTGGTTTAGGGTCGGTTTAGGCTTGGTTTAGGGTTGGTGTGGAGTTGGTTTAGGGTTGGTTTAGGGTTGGTTTAGGCTTGGTTTGGGGTTGGTTTAGGTTTGGTTTGGGGTTGGTTTAGGGTTGGTTTAGGTTTGGCTTAGGCTCGGTTTAGTCTTGGTTTAGGCTTGGTTTAGGGTGGGTTTAGGGTGGGTTTAGGGTCGGTCCAAGGTTGGTTTAGGTTAGTTTAGGGTCGGTTTAGGGTCGGTTTAGGCTTGGTTTAAGCTTGGTTTAGGGTCAGTTTAGGGTGGGTTTAGGGTCGGTCTAGGGTTGGTTTAGGGTTGGTTTAGGGTTGGTTTAGGGTTGGTTTAGGTTGGTTTAGGGTGGGTTTAGGGTCGGCTTAGGGTGGGTTTAGGCTTGGTTTAGGCTTGGTTTAGGCTTGGTTTAGGCTTAGTTTAGGGTCGGTTTAGGGTCGGTTTAGGGTGGGTTTAGGCTTGGTTTAGGGTCGGTTTAGGGTTGGTTTAGGGTTGGTTTGGGGTTGGTTTGGGTGGGTTTAGGCTCGGTTTTTCGGGTCGGTTTAGGGTTGGTTTGGGGTTACTTTAGGGTCGGTTTAGGGTCGGTTTAGGCTTGGTTTAGGCTTGGTTTAGGGTCAGTTTAGGGTGGGTTTAGGGTCGGTCTAGGGTTGGTTTAGGGTTGGTTTAGGGGTTTAGGGTCGGTTCAGGGTCGGTTTAGGGTTGGTTTCGGGTCGGTTTAGGGTTGGTTTAGGGTTGGTTTAGGGTTACTTTGGGTCGGTTTAGGCTTGGTTTCGGCTTGGTTTAGGGTCGGTTTAGGGTGGGTTTAGGGTCGGGCTAGGGTTGGTTTAGGGTTGGTTCAGGGTTGCTTTAGGGTTGGTTTAGGGTCGGTTTTGGGTCGGTTTTGGGTCGGTTTCGGGTCGGTTTAGGCTTGGTTTAGGCTTGGTTTAGGGTCGGTTTAGGGTTGGTTTAGGGTTGGTTTGGGTCGGTTTAGGGTCGGTTTAGGGTGGGATTAGGCTTGGTTTAGGGTTGGTTTAGGGTTGGTTTAGGGTTGGTTTGGGGTTGGTTTGGGTGGGTTTATTGTTGGGTCGGTTTAGGGTTGGTTTAGGGTTGGTTTAGGGTTACTTTAGATTCGGTTTAGGGTCGGTTTAGGCTTGGCTTAGGCTTGGTTTAGGGTCAGTTTAGGGTGTTTAGGGTCGGTCTAGGGTTGGTTTAGGGTTCGTTTAGGGTTGGTTTTTTAGGCTTAGTTTAGGGTCGGTTTAGGGTCGGTTTAGGCTGGGTTTAAGCTTGGTTTAGGGTCAGTTTAGGGTGGGTTTAGGGTCGGTCTAGGGTTGGTTTTAGGGTTGGTTTAGGGTTGGTTTAGGGTTGGTTTAGGTTGGTTTAGGGTGGGTTTAGGGTCGGTTTAGGGTGGGTTTAGGCTTGGTTTAGGCTTGGTTTAGGCTTGGTTTAGGCTTAGTTTAGGGTCGGTTTAGGGTCGGTTTAGGGTGGGTTTAGGCTTGGTTTAGGGTCGGTTTAGGGTTGTTTTAGGGTTGGTTTGGGGTTGGTTTGGGTGGGTTTAGGCTCGGTTTAGGGTTGGTTTCGGGTCGGTTTAGGGTTGGTTTAGGGTTACTTTAGGGTTGGTTTACGGTTGGTTTGGTTTGGAGTAGGTTTAGGGTTGGTTTAGGGTCGGTTTAGGCTTGGTTTGGGGTTGGTTTAGGCTTGGTTTAGGGTGGGCCTAGGGTGGGTTTAGGCTTGGTTTAGGGTCAGTTTAGGGTGGGTTTAGGGTCGGTCTAGGGTTGGTTTAGGGTCGGTTTAGGCTTGGTTTGGGGTCCGTCAAAACCCCCGTCAAACCCCCGTCAAAGCCTCCGTCAAAGCCCCGTCAAAACCTCCGTCAAAACCCCCGTCAAAACCCCGTCAAAGCCTCTGTCAAAACCTCTGTCAAAACCTCCGTCAAAACCCCCGTCAAAACCTCCGTCAAAACCTCCGTCAAACCCCCGTCAAAACCTCCGTCAAAACCCCCGTCAAAACCCCCGTCAAAGCCTCCGTCAAAACCTCCGTCAAAACCTCCGTCAATCAAAACCCCCGTCAAAACCCCCGTCAAATCCCCCATCAAAACCCCCGTCAAAACCTCCGTCAAAACTCCCGCCAAAACCTCCGTCAAAACCCCCGTAAAACCCCCGGCCAAACTTTACCTTTGTCCCCAGGGGGCAACTCTAGTTGTGGTGTGAAAGCCAGTTGGCAGTATCCGCTATAGTCTAGCTGGTTAGGATGCTTGGCTCTCACCCGAGGGGCTCGGGCTCAACTGACAATGGCTGGTTGGTCATCTACTGGCAGGGAACGACCCGGACGGCGTTTTGAGGGTTTTGACGGAGGTTTTGACGGAGGGTTTTGCAGCTGTGCGGCCCGGGCGGAACCTGCCCCAAAGAGCCGTTTTCGCAAGGTTGTGCCCCATGGGCGGAACCTGCCAAAAAGACCCGTTTTGGCAAGGTTGGGCCCACTGGGTTAAAAAAACTTCCGCTGTCAAAACCTCCGTCAAAAATCCCGTCAAAACACCCGTCAGAGCCTCCGCCACAGCACCCGTCAACACCCTCCGGCCAAACCTCCGTCAAAACCCCCGTCAAAACCTCCGTCAAAACCCCCTTCAAAACCCCCGTCAAAGCCTCCGTCAAACCCCCGTCAAAACCCCCGTCAAACCCCCGTCCAAACTTTACCCTTCTCCTCAGGGGGCAACTCTAGTTGTGGTGTGAAAGCCAGTTGGCAGTATCCGATATAGTCTAGCTGGTTAGGATGCTTGGCTCTCACCCGAGCGGCTCGGGCTCAAGCCCTGGTGGCGGAATCTTGGCCTCACTGACAATGAGCCCCGTCCAAACCCCCGTCAAAACCTCCGTCACAACCCCCGTCAACACCCCCGCTAAAACTCAGAGCCTTGCGCCAAAACCCCCGTCAGAGTCCCGTCCAACTCCCACCAAGACCTCCGTCAAAGCACCTCAGCTTTGCTATGCCCCAGCTGGCAGGGAGAAAGTGTGCGATTGCAGGGTGGGGCGGTGTAGGATTGGCGTCTCATGTAGTTTGCGATTGTCGGTTGGGAGGAGTATCCGCTTGGACGGTCGAGTGTCTCTGATTGGGGGGTCACCTGAAAAAGAAGTCCCATGTTGATTCGTTGATTCCAGCCGCTGGCGTCAAGGACATGAAGGACAAGGTGGAGGTCCTTCAGGACCACAGTCACCTTCTTTTGTACTGGCTCATAGCGCAGCGGACTGCAGATATTGAATCAGATGCTTGTCACACACATGCCATGCCTCTTGTTTTGCCGTGTGTTTGTTTCAACTAGGGGTGGAACTATCAGAATGTCCGCGAAAGCAAAAACATCGAGTTTTTCCCGAAAGCATTGCAAAGGGTTCTTCCGCTGGAATCATGTGATTTGAGCCTCATGTGAATGTCATTGCAAGGAGCGATCATCATGAGAGTCATTGCAAGGAGATATCCACATGAAAGTCATTGCAAGGAGTCATCATCATGTTGCAAGGAGTTTGCAAGGAGTCATCATCATGTTGCAAGGGGTCATCGCCGTGAGGTTCAGCCCCCTCTATTGGCGGGGCGTCCACCTGGCGCTCCTGGACCTGGTTCGGCAGGTGGGCCTGCCGCAGCTGTTCTTCACGCTCGCGCCCTACGAGTGGTCCTTCCCCTACCACGACTGGGTGCTAGATGCTATGGCCAAGCAGCTGCGGCCCCGGCGCAAGATGCTATGTGTAAATCTGCAAAAAAAACTGCGCCTTGCTCTTACGAAGACCTCGCAGCTCGCGCTGCTTGTTCTGGGCGTTATCCAGCTCCTGGAGCCTCGCCTGTCAGACCACAACTGGAGATTGAAGACGAACCAAAGGACTCTCCAAAGGGACATGGAGGCTAGATCGCAATCCACAGAGGAACGAAGACGCTGCCCCCGGAACGGTCAGAAGGCAATCCCCGTTTTCGGGGGACTCGTCCCCAACACCGCAATCTAGAACTTCCGAATCACATCGAAGGGATTCTAGGAACACGGGGGATGCCAAAAGCTTTAGGGGAAGGGACGAGAGGAAGAGGTCATCGTCCCCAGTGCCTGCTGGTCAAGATAGGGAGGTCTGTAGAGAGTTCAAGAAAGGGAGCTGCAAATATGGGGAGAAGTGGTGGCGGATACATGACGTGTCGCTTGCCCGATCTAGATCACCAGGCGTGGATGGAGAAGGGAACATGCAAATTCTTGGAAAATATGGCAATTGCAAGTGTTCTCATGAATCCCCATACGTCCATGCCTGTTGAAGCTGGATGAGGCGCAATGCGTCGGCGAGCTTCTCCTCACGCCCAGCTCATAATCACTCACTCACACCCACTCACTCACACTGACCCACTCACACTCACCCTCGTTCATGCAACTTGCGCTTGCAACTGGCACTTGCAACTGGCGCTTGCAACTTGCACTTGCAACTTGCACTTGCAATGACTCTCGTGATGAACCTCATGGTGATTGTGTGCTCACACGCTACTGCGTTGTTCAGCTGCATTCAACAAACTGCTCTTATGAGATTGTTTCTTTGGACAGGAGGGTGGCCCCTCAAAGGTGTTCTGTTACCAGGGGCGCGCCGCTCCAAACAAGGCAAACGGGACACGGACAGGACGACAAGGGTGCCACAGCCAGCCAAGGCCCGCACGTACACTTTCCAGTTGAGCTCTTGCATGCGTGTTTGTGCCAAGACAGCGAATCGCGGATGACGTTTGCGAAATGATGGCGTAATGAGCACATGTCTTCGGGTGCCCTTGGCTGGCCCTTTGTATTTAACCCAAGGCCCAAACCCGGTCTTGATCGCAGCTTGGCTTACGATAAGACCACCAGAGAGTCGCATTAGCCATGAAGCTCGAGAGCCAGGTTTTGCGACATTGTTCACCACAACGCCTTCAGCCAAGAGATAATCATTGACCACCAGGGCACCCAAAGAGTGGAGTTTCTGGTGCAAGTCAGTAGAGTCTGCCTCCTCTTTCACGAGCAATCGCCTAAGAAAACTTGCAAGAACAAAGGCGCAAAAGCAAATTCAAACGCCAAGGCGCATATTGGCCAGAGCTGGAAGTTCAGGCTGACTCCGCCTGCGTTTCCGCAGCGAGCTTTCGAGCTGAGCTTGGTGGTCAGCTTTCCTCCTACGCTCCAAGCATTGGCTGTGCTCTGCTGGACGAAGCTGCTCTTGCCGCAGCAGCAGGTCGTCTTGCTGAGCTTGAAAGCACCGTCTTTTCTTCAGCTCCGACAACTTTTTGGTCGCTTCCTCGTGCTTGGTGGAAATTGCATTTCCAGCTGCCTTGCGGGAACTTTTGCTCAGCCGCAGCATGTCCCGAGGGGCATCGTTCAGCTTTAAGCATCGCTTCACACTCTTCCGGCGTCGAGCTAT
The DNA here is from genome assembly GCA_963377175.1 of Effrenium voratum. NCBI lineage: Eukaryota > Dinophyceae > Suessiales > Symbiodiniaceae > Effrenium > Effrenium voratum. The sequence continues at coordinate 289,681 of CAUJNA010003840.1, read as the reverse complement.
CCACGCGGCTTCCGAAACAGGATTTCTTGTTCGTGCCTTGGCCGGCAAGGTGTGCAAAGCGAACTCCGGCAAGTTAAAAAAAGCTATGTGCCGCCAAGCGTCCTGCCGGCTTGCTTCTAGTCGAAGACCGGAAACAAACTTAGGTTTGCGAGCGGACCCAGATGATCTTTCAGTTCTGAGTTTGTTTAACGGTGCATATTGCTTGTCCTGCTTTGCTTGTCGCTTTCCAATGCTCTGCCCAGGAGAACAACTGTCCAAGTCGGAAGAGTTGGGTGATTTGCAAGCCTGGACCTTGGCAGAGTCAAGTTTCAGCGGCCGCTGCCCGGACATGTCTAAAACACTTGCCCGTGTCTTGCTGGCATCGGCGGCTGGAACTGCGCAGAGCGAGCGTGACTTTGCAGATATCAAGTACCACACTGCACGCGACAGGGCTTTCTTAGGCCCTTACTTCAAGGCGTTCGAGAGGCGGCTTCGCCAGTGGGACAAGAACAGTCTTGGTGGTGCAGTTGCTATGCTTGCCCAAAAGATTTGGCAGGAAGGCTTCGGCTCTGTGCTGTCCCAAACAAACCCCACAAGGCTCGGACCCCAAGCAATATGGTACTGTCACAAAAACACACAACACAAAAACAATCCCGACAACTCTTGGGCTCCCTCTGCGCTGAGGATAGTTGTTTTTTGGGACAGTTTCGAAGATTGAATGGTTGTGGCTCTGCTCAAGCCCCAAAAACGTGGGGCGAAGCCCAAATAAGCAAAACAAACAATCCCAACAACTCTTGGGCTCCCCCCGGGCTGAAGACTCATGATTATTGCTCCTTTTTTTTGGGGGGGGGGGCAGCCTCGAAGATTGAATGGTTTTGGCCTCCCTTGTATTTTTTTGGGGACAGTCTCGAGGATTGAGGGTGACCCCTCAAAGGTGGCCACCCCACAGCGCCCCTTTCTGAAGAGGGGAGTTGTCCAGCAAACGCTTTGGTAGGGCCAGGTGCGCGCAAAAGAGCGCAAACATCGCAGGGACGCCTAGTTCTTATGGGCATGGGGAGGCTTGGGCTTTGGTCACTTGTGGACTTTGGCCTTTTCCCGAAAGCATCGCGAAGGGCTCTGCCGTGCGGAGCTCTTGCGTTAACTTGCGCAGAGTCCAGTGCACAGAGCCAAATGCATAGAGCCAAGCGCATAGGGCTCCGTGCGTAGAGCCAAGTGCATAGAGCCAAGCCACGCCAAGTGTGTAGAGCCAAGTGACCAGTGCTGGGTATAGAAAGCGCTATGCACTAGGTGCATAGAGCCAAGTGCACAGGGCCGGGCAGAGAAAGCCAGGCGCGCAGAGCCAAGTTCACGGAGCCGGGCATAGAAAGCTGCAGAGGCTCGGCATGAGCAGCTGTGTAAGTTAAGGTCACGTTTCATAGGGAATCTTCTTGACGCGCGTGAAAGAAAGAAAGGAAACTAGACAACGTGTGGCCCGGAAGCACAAAGCATGTGTCCAGGTGACAGGAATGTTGGCTGCGCTGTTTCGAGTGAAGGCTGCAACATTACATTTGCAATGTAATGTTGGCAATCTTGTTATAAGTGAAGGCTGAGCAAACTTTGTCCCCTGCAAGGCTTTTGCATTTTTTCTTTTGGGTCTGGGGCTGACACGGCAACACAGGCGTACAGGCGTACACGCGTACACATCTACAGGCGCACAGCCGTACACGCGTACAGGAGTACACGCGTACAGGCGTACATGCGTACAGGCGAACACGCGTACACGCGTAAAGGTGTACACGCGTACAGGCGTACACGCGCGCACGCGTGCGCCCGTACACGCGTGCACGCGTACAAGCGTACACGCGTACAGGCGTACACGCGTACAGGCGTACAAGCGTACACGCGTACACGCGTACACGCGTACAGGCGTACAGGCGTACACGCGCACACGCGTGCGCGCGTGTACAGGCGTACACGCGTACAGGCGTACAGGCGTACAGGCGTACAGGCGTACACGTCAGGCGTACAGGCGTACAGGCGTACAAGCGTACAGGCGAAGATGCGTCCAGTCGTGCACGTACACGCGTACAGGCGTACATGCGTACAGGCGTACGCGCGCACATGTGTACACGCATACACGCGCACACGCGTACACACGTACAGGCGCGCAGGCGCACATGCGTACAGGCGTGCGTACACGCGAAAAGGCGTACAGGGGTACAGGCGTACAAGCGTACAGGCGTACATGCGTACAATTTTTTTTACACGCGTACACCCATACACGCGTACATGCGTACAGGCGAACATGCATACAGGTGTACACGCGTACAGGCGTACATGCATACAGGCGTACACGCGCACATGTGTACACGCACACACGCGTGCACGCGTACACACGTACAGGCGCGCAGGCGCACATGCGTACAGGCGTGCGTACACGCGTAAAGGCGTACAGGCGTAAAGGCGTACAGGCGTACACGCGTACATGCACGCGTGCGCGCGTACAGGCGTGCAGCCGTACAGGCGTACACGCGTACAGGCGTACACGCGTACAGGCGTACACGCGTACAGGCATACACGCGTACACGCGTAAAGGCGTACACGCGCGCTGGCGTACTCGCGTAAAAGCGTACAGGCGTACACGCGTACAGGCGTACACGCGTACAGGCGTACACGCGTACAGGCGTATTACTTTGGTACTTAAAAGTTGCGATTTTCGAGCTGGATCTGCGAAACTGTACTTCGTGTACTACTTTTAAGCTTAAAAGTTGCGATTTTCGAGCTGGAGCTGCGAAACTCTTCCTGGCTCACTTCTTTTGTACTTAAAAGTTGCGATTCTCGAGCTGGAGCTGCGAAACTGTACCTCGCGTACTACTTTTGTACTCAAAAGTTGCGATAGCAGACCACGCGATCACCGCAGAGGGTCACGCGAGAGCGATCCGACACACACGATCCCTGCAAAGGGTCGCGAGAACCAGACACATTCGCACGGCGCCACAGCGAGAGCGCGATTTCGAGGTAAGACACGCACGATCCCCGCAAAGGGCCGCGAGAACCAGCAAATTCGCACGGCGCCACAAAGGGAGCGATCCGACACACGCGATCACCGCAGAGGCTTTGCCGTGGTCAAGACAGATTCGCGCGGCACCACAACGAGAGCGATCCGACACGCACGATCCCCGCAGAGGCTTCACCGCTTCACCGCGGGCAAGACAAATTCGCACGGCGCCACAGCGAGAGCGCGATTTTGAGGTCAGACACGCACGATATCCCTGTAAAGGGTCCGGCGATCAAGACAAATTCGCACGGCGCCACAGCGAGAGCGATCCGACACGCACGATCCCTGTAAAGGGTTCACCGCGGGCAAGACAGATTCGCACGGCGCCACAGCGAGAGCGATCCGACACGCACGATCCCCGAGAGGGGTGAGTTTCGATAGCTCCCGTCGGGCCTACCCCCCGCCAGAAAAAGAAGAAAGAACTAAGAATCGAAAAGAGAAGGAAGAAAAGAAAAGTTGGCTAGTGATTTAGGATAGTGAAGTAACACCCGAAAAAGTAAGCTACTTGGCTGGCGCAGTTGGCTTGTGAAGTAAGCTTGCGTAGTTGGCTTGTGAAGTGAGCTTGTGTAGTTGGCTGGCGAAGCGAGCTTGCGTAGCTGGCTAGTGAGCTTGTGTAGTTGGTTTGTGAAGTTAGCTTGCGTACTTGGCTTGTGAAATTGGCTTCTGCAGTAAGCTTGTGTTGTTGGCTTGTGAAGTCTGCAGCCGCTTCAGAAGAAGAACCCTTCGCCATGCTTCCGGGAAAAAGAAAGAAAGACAAAGAGCTCGGTGGAGCAATCTTCTTTTTTGGCAGGGGGGCAGGGTTGCTGTCATCGATCGGGATTTTGGCCCTCTGTGGATCGGCGTGGTCGAGGTGAACAAATCAAGGTGTTTTGCGATTTTGCCTTGCGCGCGGCCGCGCGGATGAGCCCTCGAGGTTTTTTACGATTCTGCCATGCTCGGGTGAACCCACTGCGGGGATCGGCGCGGTCGGGGTGCAAAAACTCGAGCCCTTTTTGCGATTTCTGCGGCGCGTGCGAGGATCGGCGGCCGAGGCACAAAAACTCGCGTTTTTGAAATTTCTGCGGCGTGCGCGCGACCCTCTGCGGGGATCGGCGTGGTCGAGGTGCAAAAGCTTGAGTTTTTTTGGCGTTTTTCAACACTCCCTCTCAACCCTTTGCTGGTATTGCGCGTGTCGGATTGCTCTCTCTGTGGCCCTGTGCAAATTCTGTTGCTTGCGAACTGGTCTTTGCAAGTTGCCTCGCGGTTGGTGCGGCTGCTCTCTGAGTCATGTGGTCGCGGGTTCGATCCCCCACCTGGTCCGCGGCAGCTCTTCTAGATAGAAATCGCAACTTGTAAGTACAAACGTAGTCCGGCTGGAAAACCGCATTCAAATGTAGCACGCGAAGATCCGGATGGAAAATCGCAACTTGTAAGTGCAAAAGTAGCCCGCAGAGCGCACTCCTGCAGCTCTGGCTGCAAAATCCCAACTTTAAAGTACAAAGGTAGTGCGCGAAGTAAATTCCTGCAGCTGCGGGAGCACTTGAGCAGAGTAACTTGCCCAGAGCAACTTGCGCAGGGCACTGGCGCCGAGGAACTTGCGCAGAGCACGTGCACAAACCACTTGCGCAGAGCGTCTTGCACAGAGAGCATCTTGCGCAGATGTATTTGCGCTGAGCATTGGCGCAGAGCACCTGTGCGCAGAGCATCTTGCGCAGGTAACTTGCGCAGAGCAACTCGCGCAGAGCGCTTGCGCAGCGCAGCTTGCGCAGAGCAACTTGCACAGAGCAGCTTGCGCAGAGCACGTGCGCCAAGCAATTGCACGGAGCAACTGGCGCAGAGCAACTTGCGCAGAGCAACTTGCGCAGAGCCACGTGCGCAGAGCGCTTGCGCAGAGCAACTTGCAAAGAACAGCTCGCGCAGAGCACTTGCGCCAAGCAATTGCACGGAGCAACTGGCGCAGAGCAACTTGCGCAGAGCAACTTGCGCAGAGCAACGCGCGCAGAGCACTTGCGCCAAGCAATTGCGCGGAGCAACTGGCGCAGAGCAACTTGCGCGAGCAACTTGTGAACAGCAACGTGCGCAGAGCACTTGCGCAGAGCAACTTGCAAAGAAACAGCTCGCGCAGAGCACTTGCGCCAAGCAATTGCACGGAGCAACCGGCGCAGAGCAACTTGCACAGAGCAACTTGCACAGAGCAACTTGCGCAGAGTGACTTGCGAGCAGGGAACTTTGCGGACATCCGCAGAGGAACTTGCGCAGAGCACTTGCGCTTGCGCAGAGCACCTTGCGCAGAGCAACTTGCGCAGGGGACTTGCGCGGGCAACTTGCGCAGAGCAACTTGCGCAAAGCACTTGGGCGGAGAAACGGCACAGAACGTCTTGCGCTGAGGACTTGACCAGGGCAACGTGCCTAGAGCAACTTGCGCAAGGCAATTTGCGCAAAGACGCATGGGAAACAATGCTTTCGGGCCAATCGTCCTCTAGTCGGTTTGCTTTTTCGTCAGCCTGTGGAGGGCACGACCTGGCCCAGCAGCGACTTCACAGCACGTCTTCCCAAGACCAGCGGCACACTTTCGGGTTGATGCTGCTCCGGCCGCGGACAGAGCGCTTTCGGGTCAGCCAGCTTGACTCCCATTAACAATAAGCGTGGGGCAAGTAGCAACGGAAATCAGTCGGTAGCGTGGGCCACCCAGTGGAAACCTGTCTGTAAAAAGGCGCAACAGCAAGGATTGCTCCAAGCACGCTTGCGATATGCCATTATTCTGCACGCGCTTTCTCTTTTTCAAGGTTCAGTGGGCTAGCAACCCTCTTTCGAGATTAGCAGGGGGCCCCAACCTGGAGCTACCCGCTTCCCATGTTGTCCTTTCTGAGGTACCCCCTAAAATAGACGGGCTTCCTCTGGCTTCTCTTGAGAATCCTGAAAATGGGCCGAGCCTCTCAAAGGGTCCTTGCATGTGCACGCAGCCGAACTGAGGAGAGAACTTCGAGAACTTCAACGACATGTGAGCAGATGGCCAAGCTTAGTGGCAACCTCTTGGTGCACGTGCGGCTGCTTGAAAAAAGCACCTTTGTTCCCGCGCCGTTGTGCGCAGCAGCGCGGGCTAACCTTGCGCCGGCACTTGCTGACTGTGGTTGCGCAAACACGGCGCGGGAGTGTACCACAACATGTTCATCTGGGGCATCTTCCCATGTTCCTTGGTGAAGCTCACCAAAGCGCAATGATCCATTTCAAACTGCAATTGCCGGCGCATGCGTGGTGGAAAGGCTGCCGCGCCACGCAACGCTGCGCAGGCGCCGCGAGAGAGATGGAGACCAGCAAAAAGTTGCCGTCAGAAGGAAGCTGTGGAGAGCTTGAGTTAGCTTGCGCGTGGATCAAAGAGAAGGTTTTCGTTTTCTGTGGAACCGCTTGCTTTAGCCTGTTGTAGCTGATGTGCCTCCGGCCCGCAGACACCAGATGGCTCCATGTGCTGTACCACTGACCAGTCGTCCGCCGCTTAGTCATTTTTTCAACTCACAATCAAATGGATCTCTACAAATTTTTGTTCATGTCACGCACTGCGTTGTTCGACTTAACACGCGAGCACAATTAAGGTGGCTCCAATCCCACTCTTTTCCTTTCCTCCCACGACCCTTTCTTTTTCATTAGGTCACCAACCGTTGCTTTCTTGCCTTTGGCCCACCTTCGCCTGCTGAATCAGGAACCCGCCCGCAGCTCCGGGGCAGATCTTTCCTTTTCGCTCCGAGAAAAGGGGGCCGCCGAGTCGCCGATGGAATGCGGTTGCTCTGCCCGCCGCCTCCGGGGCCTTCGGGGTGCCGCGCCCATGCTCTTCTTTTTTTTAACGAACGTACAGACATGCGGAACCAAACACACGCGCACACACGTGCGCACACACACACATGCTCGCTTAGTATTTTTCACGACAGAGAGGCAGAAGTGCTTCCAGTTCTTTGGCCTTGGCGACACTTACACTTGCATAGAGACTTGTGGGAGAAGCCGCCCAGCACAGACACATCTGAGCTGCTAGAATGTTTCAGAACCTTTCTTGCCCAAAAACACCGGCAGTGGCTCGTGGCTCCTGTAACAACTGCTGCTGGTAGCGACATGACCCTCCTGCTGCTACAGGGTTCCACCGAAGAAGGCCCATTGGCCCAGTTTCCGGCCTCTGTCAAGCCAGCTCAGTCAATTC
>CAUJNA010003840.1:0-275000 GCA_963377175.1 Effrenium voratum | reverse complement strand
GAGGATGGAGTCACAAGTGCCGCATTGGTGACATACGTGTGTGCCGCCGTCGACTTGTGTCTCCAGATGTTGTCAGGTGCGTCTGCTTACTTTGATGGAGGACTCGTTCAGATGAAAACAGTTGGCACTCACAAGGCCTGGAAACTGGAGTTTTAGCTTGCGTGGGCCGATCTCGTTCCTCAGATTGGAAGTACTCGGAACAACGACTTCTCCAACCGCTCGCAGAAGGCTTTTGTCGGAACGTGGTGTTTTATCAGAAAGGATAGAGATGGATGTAGGCGACCATCAATGTCGTTCCACGTGCTTGGCGGACGGAGGAGGCCCGGACGCCCCACGCGCCAGCAGATGAGATCGGGCTGTGATTTGCGGATTGTTGCGACTGAGGTGATCGCACTGCTGCTGGGCCTTGCTGCTGCTGCAGCTTTGCTCGGATATCTCGGCATGGCGGCGTCTTGGCCGCAGTTCCATCTTCCTGTCTTCCCTGTCTTCCTTGTCTTCCTTGTCTTCCTTGTCTTCCTTGTCTTCCTTGTCTTCCTTGTCTTCCTTGTCTTCCTTGTCTTCCTTGCAATGTGCGCCTAGGTGTACGCTTACAGACATCCGTCGTCTTGGCTCTTCTCCAAGAGGCAGGTGGGCAGAGGGATGAATCCGGTTTTGGCTTCTACAGCAGGCACCGACCTCGTGTTCTGCGCTTTGCCCTTGGCAGTTTAGCGCTCATGAGCTGACATCGCGTACAGTTTGAGGCTACTTGGTGGGCCAGCAGCGGCTGGATGCTGCAATCCAGCGGCGCAAGGATCGGGGACAGGCATCCCATGAGCTTTTTCTATCAACGTGAAACAGAAATGAAGGACTGGGCATAAATCTGGTTGTGTGCAGGAACTTAGGAGGTTGTTGGGCTGGAGTTGAGAGCAACTGGAGTCGGAATGTGCTTGTCTATAGCCTATGATGGAACCCAACACGATCCAGGGCTATTCGAGAACATGTGATGTTTCGCAACGGAAGCGTCGGTTGGGCGCTTCAAATTTAGGGACTGCCCAGTGCCGACCCCGAAGCGGAGAAGGATTCTATGTGAACACGGACCTCTTTGAAGCTGCCCAGCAGTCTTGCGGACCCGCCAACCCAGATGCTGAATGACGAGCAATGACGAGCAATGATGGCGATGTTGAGGATCACGATGATGGCAATGATATTAATAATCATGACTCGGCACCAGCATCCCAGCCGCTGTCTATGATGATGTGATGATGGTGATGATGAAGGATGATGGTGATAATGATGATGACCCCAGCATCACCAGCAGTCATGATTATCATCATGACTTCGCATCCTTAGACCCAACTTGAGCGGCACAATTGAAACGTATATCAAAACAGATTCGGACGACGATGATGAATGATGATGGATGATGATGAGGATGATGAGGGGCATGATGATGAGGATACTCATCACCAACATCAGTGATGGTGATGATGAGGAGGACGACAGCCATGATGAAATCCTCCCCCAGCATCACCAAGTCGGGTCTATCGGCACACTTGTAAAACAATAGCTGCTGATGAATCTTCGGATATGCTCATGTGCTAGCCAGGTCGGCGGATATTGTTGCCCCCTCTTTCAGGCAGTGGCTTAGTCATTGCGATCCGTTTGCAGATAGTTGCTTCTGTTGTTTTTGTTTGCATGTTGTTTGACTCTGTTCACATTTGAACATGTAGCATGAATGTCTAGACAACAACATTGCTCAACATGCCTGTCATATCCCCTTCCCTGAGCCCACACAACTATCGTAGTGCAATATGACAATATGCGTGAATATGTGTGCTTGCGAGGCTCTGCTTTGTTCTCCCTCACGTATTGTAGGCCTCTTCCTAGCTTTTGCCTAATTCTCCGGGTTTCGTAGCTTGAGCATTGGAGTTGATGCAGTATGAGCTTCCCGCAAGCTCGCATGTGAGAGGGTACTTAGGATTGTTGAAGTCGTTTTTGCTTCGCTTGCATCGCGTGCCGTTTGGGAGTAGGCACGTCATGTTGACGAACGCAGAGAATGGTGAATGTTGTGCCGGATGAATTGCAGTGGTTGAAGCCCGGGGCAAGCCGTCTCTGGAATGCTGCCAGTCTGTTCAAGGTGCTTATGCAGAATTCAGGCACTTGCACCCGGTGTGAAACAGGCGCACCTGGTGCAGGTGGAACCGATGGGGGCTGTATTTGAGCAATTTGTGCAGCGAAAAGCTGAGTGACACGGTCAGGACTGGAAGCGCCAGGAGCGCGAAAGGTGGAAGGACCTGTCAGGCCAAGGGCAACCCAAGTGGCTTATGCAACGCAGCACTCTCAGGGAAAGCAGAGGAGAGAACTCCTGATGAGAAGGCGCAAGCCGCAAGCCGCAACGTGTCACTGTGCACGGGACGCACGGGACGCACGGGGCGCACAGGACGCACGGGACGCGCGGGACGCACGGGACGCACGGGACGCACGGGACGCACGGGACGCACGGGACGCACGGGACGCACGGGACGCACGGGACGCGCGGGACGCACGGGACGCACGGGACGTACGGGACGCACGGGACGCACGGGACGCACGGGACGCACGGGACGCACGGGACGCACGGGACGCACGGGACGCACGGGACGCGCGGGACGCACGGGACGCACGGGACGTACGGGACGCACGGGACGCACGGGACGCACGGGACGCACGGGACGCACGGGACGCACGGGACGCACGGGACGCACGGGACGCGCGGGACGCACGGGACGCACGGGACGTACGGGACGCACGGGACGCACGGGACGCACGGGACGCACGGGACGCACGGGACGCACGGGACGCACGGGACGCACGGGACGCGCGGGACGCACGGGACGCACGGGACGCACGGGACGCACGGGACGCACGGGACGCACGGGACGCACGGGACGCACGGGACGCACGGGACGCACGGGACGCGGGACGCGCGTGAACTCAGGACATGGCGGATCCAGCAAGGAGCGCAGCCTGGGGCCTCGCAGCCTCGGGGCCTCGGGCTGGCAAAGCCGTTCCTTTGCGTTCCTTTGCGGTCCTTTGTCTTGCGTGTCTTGCGTGTCTTGCGTTCAGGACTTCCAAGAGAACGATGTGCTACGCGTGCTTGGTGAGTTTGGGGCTGGGAGAAGGCCGAGCCTTCTCAGCCTTTGTGCGCTTTGTGTATGTTTGTGTATGTTTGGTGACTCTTCCAGCTCCGCTCTCCAGCTGAGCCTTCAGGGCAGCGAGTGTTCATGCTGATCCTCACTCTGTTGAACGTAATCTGCTTCGCCGCGGGCTTTTCGTTGCACACAGGACGCGAAACAATTCTTAGGGGCACGGGGATGCTTGGGATGGCGAATCTCCCCATATCGCTCAATAAAGAATAGCTCACTCGTTCCACACATTTTTGGGCAAGGTGTGTCTTTGGCGTTTTGCTGTTCCAGCGATGCACAGTGCCTCCATTGAGAAAGTATTCCCACCACACAGCTTGACTCGTGCACGTCACTACCTTTCAATCCCTTCCTTTTTTCTGCCGTTTTTGTTCCCAACAGCGATCAGATGTTGGGTTACAATCTCTCTTAGCAGGGTCGAGTGGCGGTGCTTTTTTTGATAAATTTTCAAAATGCAAGGGGGGGGGGGCGCGATCCGGAACAGGGTACGCAATCCGGAACGCGGGGAGGGGGTAGGGGGGTGGCGGTGCTTTTTTATGAGAATTTTTGAAAATGTAAGGGTGGGGGAAAAAATAGTAAAAGGAGAATTCTAGGAATTCTACTTTTACTATTTTTTCTCCATCAGCAACACAACAAACAGAAAACAAAATCCAGAACAACAAGCAAACAAAATACATAATCACAACCACCAACAAAAATATTTAATCACAGCATACAACATTAAATAATTCAAACAAGCATACCAACAAAACAGCAAAAATAGAAACCATCAAAGAACCCAAACTCAAACACACACACATCAACAAAAAACAAATCAACATACCAACAAAAATATCAGAAGAGTATCAAACAAAATAAAAACAAACAGCCAAAGCACGAAACAACTGAAGAAGCATACCAAGTCTAAACAACGCACTTTGAAAGAGTCAGCAAATCAAGAAAAAATAAAATATTTCAATCTTTACAAACCATAAGTACAGTATAATTATAACATATAAGATTTTACATGTTATTATCATAGTATGATTATAATTTCAGTACAGGATAATTATTTAATTGATTTGTCTTACTTCTTTCATACATCATTTTAAAAATAATATTAATATCTCTCAATGTATTTTGAATATTAAACTTTTTACTTTCAATAAATAGTTTGATATTTTCTTTAACATCTTCTCCTTTCTCTTGACTATAACCCAACATCCATAATATATCATAAATCATTTCATATTTTTCTTACTGATTTTAAGAAACTGTTTAACATAATCGTAAGGTGGTATTTTATTTACAGTTAGAAATATTAAAATCTCATCTTCTACATTTCTATTATTTATTCTTTTTATTCCCAACAGACATTTGATTAATTCTTGATAATATCTCCAATTTTTACAATTTTTACATATGTCTTCTTCACCATCCATTGAAGAATTAATAATATTATTCACTATTTCATTAGGTAAATTCAATTTATACAATTCCATATTTTCTTTTTTGAAGTGACAACAATCATAGCATTTTTTTATTGATATAATTATTGATTTTATCACCGTTCATTTTCCTCTTATTATATTAAGGCACTATTTCTTTAAGTCATTTTTAAGGCATTAAGAAAATTAAGAAACAAACCATAAGTACAGTATAATTATAACATATAAGATTTTACATGTTATTATTATATTATGATTATAGATAATATGAATAAACCTATTTTCAGTGTTTCCAGTCTCCTATGTTGTTCCAAGAACTGCTTAAGATGTTTCTGATATTATACCAGATTAAGTTAACGTCATAATCTTTCATTGGTGCTTTTTGTTGTATTAAATAACGCAACACTGGTATCAAAGTATAATAATTACAATGCATTGTTGTCATTCCTCCTCTTCATTAATACTATTACCATTATGTTTAACGAGTTCTTCTTTCATTATGTTTTCGTAAATCTCTTTCATCCATTGATGATTTTGTTCTCCATACTCGGCAAACATATCTAGATATATATCTTCCATTGTTTTATCGTTTTTAATTATTTCAATGACTTGTTTATACGATGGATAAGGATTATCCTTAATGAAACTCAATATTATCTTTCTATCCTGTTCCAGCTCTTTTTCTGTCACTCCTATCATTGGCATTTTCCTCTTAAGATATTAAGTCAATATTTCTTTAAGTCGTTTTCAATGAATGTATTTTATAATGGCCGTAAGAAAGTGAGTTTATACTATCTATCCAATATTTTTTGTTTTCATAACTACTAAGAGCATTTTTTTAGTTGTTATACTAAAAGTTATGTGGTTTTTACTTCTAATACTATTAAATGACTTATGTACAACCTCATTAGTTTTTAAAACCGTCTCAAACTCTTCATATTTCATTTGACGTCTTACTGTGCCTTTTGCTATGCCCTTACATTTCTTATATTCTTTTTCATCACCATAAACTGAGTAAGCGTAGCATTTAGGACGAAGGGCTATAAACCCTGTTATTATTTTACTTTTTAATTCATCCTTAAATTTACCTAATACTTTCTTGTTATTCTCATCATAACATTTATGTTCCTTAGGATAATCTGAAAAAAATATTTCTTTTTTACTTGTATTCAGGTCTTCATAAATGTCATTGGTTTTATTATGAAATTCAACACTATCAGTATCAGTATATACCATTTTTATTATCTCCATATTTAGGTTTCATAACGTCATAATATAATTTATACATGTGTTGCTTACTCAAATCTAAAATACTCATCCCAATAAATATAGGTTTGTCTAGTTTCAACTTTGTTTTTTGCTTTTCAACTCCAACCAAATTCTCATTAGTGATATGACTATGTTTGAAGTTAGGATTACTTACACACTTCATATATCTAGTTTCATCACTCACAACTTCAAAGTCTAAATGTTTTCGCTTATCCTCCATTGTTTTTCCAAATATGGCATTGTTCATCAATTTATAAACATCTTTCTCAAAGTCATTTCTAGCATTCTTCCTCTTCTCAGTGTTAAACCCAATGTACGGTTTTAAAACTTCTTTTTGTTCAAATTTAATTGCTCTATGAAATTTCTTAAGTTTTAACCCCTGCTTCAAATAAAATTGTAAGGTTCTTATATGGATTACATATTTTTCTTTATCATTTCAATTCAAGACTAATTTATTTGTTTTCTCATCCGTAGGTTTTTTATGACTCAAAAATTCATAAATTTCAATTTGTTTATCTGACAGCATGTTGGCTTTAACATTCATAACCTCAGGTGCCATTGGATAGTCATTGTGTAAATCGTGTAATTCTTTAGGATATTCTAAATCCACTTCTAGAATATATCCAATACTATTATTTTTGTAATAATAATGTTTGCTTCTTTTAATGTATCATCCCATTTTAGATTTTTATATGGCAGTTTTTGTATCATGCTTAACCCATACAAATTATTAGCGTCTAAATAGTTAATAGAACTACTTTCTTTCTTTTTATCATAATCTTCTCCCATGTATTTATTATTTGCTTCAACGTTTTTAGTAGAAACCATACACATCCCTCCTCTAAGTCCCGCTTCTATCATTTCATACATTTCTTGGTCATATATTAAATCAATCTCTACACCAGTCATTTTAAGCATAGCATCAAAAGCAAAGTTAGGCAATGTACAATAATAAGCAGGGTCCAATCCATAATATTTCATACATACATCTCTAAAATTTTCAAAAATGTCAGTCAATAATAATACATCAGTTCTCAAATATACATCATGGTATTCACCCATATTCTTAATGTTGAAATGCTTTCATATAATTTTTGCCCTTTCATAGTCGTTATCACTTATACCTTCTTCACTCAACTGACTATAAAAATCGTCCTTACTCGGTAATTGCTCATCATCAAATTTATCAAATGAATTCATGTAGTCATAAGGATAAACACCTTTATCAGTTAACAAATCTAGACATTTCTCACTCTTAATCACATCATTTTTACTACTGAACCTAAAATTATCTTTCCAGTTTTCACGCAATAACCATTTACTTTTATCTTCTTCATCTGTATTATCATACTTACTCATTGAAACTAACTTATCTAATGAAGCAGTTAAAAACCCAAAAGTGTCTTTAACACTCAAACTTTCAAAACTGATATTAATAAATTTTTCACTGTTCTGAGCGATGACACCTATTTTACTGTTGTTACTTAATTTATCAGCATTTTGAATAATTAAATGACCGTCATAATTTTTCATGTTATGAAAGAATACTGGAATTTTAAAATATCTATTACAAAAATTAAGATTGCAAACATTATGAGCACAACCTCTATACTTACCTGTAAAATGACAATGGTCTCTAACTTTTCTATATTTCTCTGCTTCCTTGGCAGTCTTATAGTTCATTCTAAACTTCTCTCCACAAATAAAGCAGTTTTTAGCATGTTTAAAATCTTCTTTGTCTTCATCGGTCATGTCTATTTTTTCGTTTTCTCCCATCTTCTCCTTTACTTCTGCCCTAATCTCATTAAGTTTTTGACAAAACACATCAACAGCATCTTTACCACGATACATAAATTCATAATTTGTATTATCAACAGCATTAACCATATTAAGCATAAAACCACATGGTTTATGCTCTTGATAAGAAAAAGTGTTTTTATCTTCATCTTCATCAGGTTTTTCCAGTTCCTCTGTCAAACATTCAAAATCAGCATATACAACAAAAGGACATCTTAACTTTTTGAAGTGATGCTTAAAACTCACTTTCTCATAAGGATTAGGCATTACTATCTGCTGTCCGTCAACTTCCATACATCCACTATCATAATGTTTATTTAATAATTCTTCATTTCCAAACCCATGATTACAATATTTACAAAAATAGGACTTACCATTATGATTACTTTTTTGATTATTAATAAGTCTGCTGAAACTTTTTATATAGACATAATGACTGCAATCCTTATCATCAACTCTTAACAAATCAAAATGAAAAGAAGCATCTGTATTTTTCAATTTTCTACTAATAACAATTTGTTCATTATCATCAATTTCATAAACATTAACGGATATTGATTCATTATTTTCTTCAAATATATCTATATCATTATTATTAGCAGGAAGACTCACTTCTGGAAGTTCGATATATTTACCTGCTCTAGTCGGATTATATTTATTATACTGATATGAATATTATTAATATTGCTAATTATTAATCCTGACTGATACAAAGCCATATCTAAAATTCTTGTTTCAACATCAGGCCTCATTCTTTTCAAAGCATTCCTTAAATCCTCTTCATTTACAATACGACCTTGTCTTAACTGTTACGTTTCTCTCCTCATCAAATAACTGTTACGTTTCTCTCCTCATCAAATAAGTTCATAACTTTCATATTTATTGTAGCATTCAGTTTCATTCCTCTATTCTCTGTCAAGTATTCATTAAGTTTGTCAAATTGATAATTAAAATAAGTCAATCCGTTCAACTCTTTTAAATGAATGTTTGAAATTGTGTAGGCGTTGGCATATGCTCTAAAGGCGCTTCTTTCTTCTGTTATTACTGCTTTTTTTCTTAATAGCATGTTTTAAAACCGTTCTTGCTCCTACTCTTTCTCTGATTTGATTTGCTTTGTAGTCATTAGTTTTCTTTACTGCTTCAAGTCTCTTACTCAATCTATTGCTTATTGGTTTTTCTGGATTATATCTATACTGGTTGTTTCCTATAATTATGGTTTTAAGTTTTTTACCTTTATTATTTACTTTGTATTCTCCTAAATTTTCTTTAAGAAGATACTTAACTATTTTAGTGTTTTCATCTGGCGGTAAATCTCTATTCATATTATTAACTATATAATTTAATTTATGGTTTTCTCTTTAAGTCTTTTTTAAAGTCACAAAATTCTAAGAACTAAATAACTATATCAAAGATTAGTATAAATTATTATTTTTAATTTTCAATTAACAATAATTCATGACGCAAATAATGTCTCTTCAAACCTTCTAATACATAGTAAGTTTGAAGTGTCATATCTTTTTCTATCCTTTCTATTTTGTATTTCCTTTCTGTCCACTTTGGGTTGGTCTCTTTCCTCGATGTATAATTACCTTTTCCTTTTTGGTATATTTTCACTGTGTCCGAAACTGATAATTTAGGGTATTTTCTCATATGCTTTTGCTTCAGTGTAAGGTTTGCTTTTACATTTGCTCTGTTGTCATCATCATGCGTGGTTTCATTCCAGTTGATGAGTGAATAGCGCTATTATATTTCTTCAATGTAGGTTTCAACATATCAGTCCATCTACCTTTAGTAAAGTGTATCCTGTCTCCTATTCCTTTTTTCATCGTTCTAATAAATCTCTCCACAATATTGGCATGTGTTAGCGTTGTTTTATGTACTATACCTAAATCATCTAAATATTTCTTTACTTCTGCTTTAAATGCTCCATCATCATCAGAAAAGATTTCCACAGGCTCGCCCATAACTTTAAATGCTTCTTTCAACCCTTTCAAAACATTTGGACTGTCTCTTTGAAACATTGGATGCACAAAACCTAATTTACTGAAAGCATCTATTACAATCAATGCATAGCGTTCTTCATCTTCTTTCTTAAATATTTTCATATCCATAATATCTATTTGAAATTCTGCTCTGGCATAAGGCACTAAGAAACTGTTATAATTCTGATACGGTTTTATTTGCTTGTTAGGTTGCTTCTTCAACCACTTTGCCACTTCTTCTAATGTTGCACTTGCTCCTTTCTCTTTTGCTTGATTGTATAAGCTTTGTTTAGAACCATAACCTGTTTCTAAATCATAATAGATATTGCTCATTATCTCCTCATTACTTAGTTTACTCATATATTGAAATTGGATTATATTAATTAAATTAAAATTGAATTAATATTATCCAATTAGACTTTATGTTTAGCACTCTGACACTTTTTACTTTTCTCATGTCTTGATTTGTTAGAACTGTTGGCCATTGATTTTCCACAAATATTACATGTATAAGGTTTATTAAGTTTTTCTTGAAAGTATTTTTTATGATAATCCTTTTGATATTGTTTCTCTTTATTTTCTTTTGTTTCTTCGCTATCAGTAGGACTTGGCAACACATCAGCATCTGAACTTTTATAATGTCTTTCAATGTCATCAGCAAAACTACTATTCATAAATAACATATTCATAAAGTCATTATAATCATCTTCATCATGTATTCCTCCTAACAATCTATCGCTTCCATCATCTGAGTGTCTGCTATAGAATGGCATTTATCTTATAGAATAAAGTCGTTATTTCTTTAAGGCATTTGTACAAATTCTGTTTTTTTCTTATTATTATTATTATTTGTATTTATTTTTATTTGTTTTATTGTTATTATTATTATTATTATTTATAT
Source organism: Effrenium voratum (assembly GCA_963377175.1). Classification (NCBI taxonomy): domain Eukaryota; class Dinophyceae; order Suessiales; family Symbiodiniaceae; genus Effrenium; species Effrenium voratum. The sequence goes on along the minus strand of CAUJNA010003840.1, from coordinate 264,463 downwards.
TTTTTTATTTTATTATTATTATTATTTATTGCTATTTTTTATTTTTAATTTTCATTACTTCCTAATTATTTTTTTATTTTTAATTTTTATTACTTCCTTATTATTTTATTGTTTTTCTTTATTCTTATCGTTATCCTTTTTCTTCATCTTCACTTTCAGCATCAGTAGGAACAGGGATGTCAGTAGGTGGTGCTATTTCATAATTAACATTTTCTTCTGACGATGATGAATGAACAGTATGTGTTGAAGAACTGTTAACAGTGATAGGTGGAGAACTATGAACACTAACAGGTGGTTCTGTGTTTAACTCAACTTCCTCACTAACATTTGTATTCAACCAATTCATTATAGCAGTTGCTATATCGTATGATGTTACTAATGAATTCATTGTTAAATTAACTAATAACTCTGAACCTTGAATTGTGGTTATTGTAGTGTGATATGTTAAATGTGCTACTATTTGTCCTACACTAAAACCTGGCCTCATCATAAATTCGATAATCCTCATCAACATAAATAATTTCTTTCTATATTTATCAATGTCATCATCTTTTTTGTCATCATCATCATCATCGTCATCATCATATAAATCAGGGTCATATGTAAATGCTTCTGCTTCTGCTTCAGCCTTGGTTATAAATTTGCTTTTGAAACTCTTTGAAGAACCGCCTAATAGTTTTGTCATAGCATCAAAATTATAAGTTTGTGTCGCTTTATCATTTGGTAGGTCTGTTTGTGTTGCCTTGTTTTCTTTGTTAAGCGTTTGTGTTGCCTTGTCTGCCATCATAACTTTTGCGTTCATATATCTTTCTATATTTTTATAATTCATTAAATCCATTTTATCAAAACCAAAATTATTCAATAACATATATTTTTTGTATTTCTTCAATACAACTGTTGTTTTCATTTTGCTTGTGATTGCTTGTTTAAGCATTTCATCATAAGTAGGGCGTTTCCTTAACTCTTGCTTGTGGTTGTTAATCATTTTATATAATTATTGATAAAATATATAAATGAGGTTTTAACCCTTTGTTGCTTTACCTTTTCCTTTCATAACTCTCTTCTTTTTCTTAGCAATTCATCATTTACTTTCGTCGTCCATTTTCCACTGTTTATGAGTTTCTCCACCAGTCCAACTAAATAAGTTCTACCGGTTTCTTTTTTACCTTTCCCCTTTTTCTTTGTGTTTGAATATTGTAGTTCCTGTTCTTCGGTAAGTCCTGCTCCTCTTAAATGTAATTGAAATAATAAGTCTTCTTCTTTTACTGTGCTTCCTCTCCAATGGTTATATCAGTTGAATAGTCAATGGTTTCCTTATGTGTTCTTGTTTGTCTTTGTGGGACTGTGGATGAAATGTCAGCGCTGTCCCTTGTTTGTTCTCTTCTTTCTTCTTTCCTCGTCATTAATCCTCTTTGTGCCCTTTGTATCTGTTTAGCTGCTTCATCTTCTTTCCTCGTTGTTAATCCTCGTTGAGCCCCTTGAATTCGTTTAACTGCTTCGTCTTCTTTCCTCGTTGTTAATCCTCTTTGTGCCCCTTGTATCCGTTTAACTGCTTCATCTTCTGTCATAAGCGGTTCCAATGGTGGTAAGTCTTCAGAGTCGTTTGATTTTGCGGTCATCATTGACTGGATACTTGGTCTTCTCCCCTCTTGTCCTTCTAATTGTCTTGCTCGCTGTGCTCGTTCGTGTAGGTCTGCTATTTGTTTGCTACTAACTCTTTTTGAAACTTGACTAATTTGCTGTTCGTGTTGTTCCTCGGCATCGTCCATTGTGGTAGCTAGTGTTTGCATTGCTCCTTCTCTTAAATCATCCATTTCATCGTCCTTCGCTATATCAAAATGTTCTGTTTTATTTTCCCCATCTAACATTTTTTGAAAGTGTTGTTGTCTCAAATCTACTGTATTATTATTATACACTGTTCCTAATGGACTATCACGAAAATAATACGCGTTTCTGTCTATTACATCTCTTATATTCTTATTTTTATATTCTTCCTTTGTAATTTCCTTTATCAGTTCATTATAAGACGGTCTTAATCTTAATTGAGATTTTAGTGTTTTCATCTGGGCATTGTCTAATCTCATTAGTATATAAAATTAATTAGATTATAATTTATTATTCTAATATAATTTAATTAATTTATTCAAAATTAAAATCTTGTCTTAATTGATTGATTATTCCTTTTTTCTTCTTAATCATTTCAGAATAGGTTTTACCTGTTTCACTTGATGGATGATTGTCGCAATTTTTCACCTTCCAACCTTTGAATTTCATTAAAATACCCCTGTGCTTCTTCCATATATCTTCTTTTATGTCGAAATACAGCATAATCTTTTTTAGCGCTATGACGTTCTAATTGTTCTTGTAATTCTTTCAAATATGTGTAATTAGGTTGATGTGCCTTGTTGTCTCCTTCATAATAGTAATGTTGAGTTGATTTATGTTTATTCTTCTTTTTTGGTTTGTTTGTTTCAAAAACTGCTTTTCTATCGATAACATCACTGATATTCGGCTTGTCTTTATTTTGCGGTTCTGTTATTCTATTTACAACGTTGTCATAAATTTCTCTACGACGCATAAGCAATTGTTTCTTATCAATAATCATTATATAACAATAATTAGATTAAATGATTTTACTTGCTAAATTATTATTTTGTCTTTTTTTATTATCTCTCTCTACCTTCATATTATTGTAACGGTCTTTTGCAGTTTCAATTACTTTATTAGCAGTTGTTTCTAAATGTTTTTTCAATCGTTCTTCAACACGTCTTTCTATTTCTTGTTCATCCACTTTTGGAATATTATCTTTAACTTTTTCATATACGTTATTCTCAAATTCTCTTGCTTGTTCAGGATGCATAATTTTTCTTCGAACAACTTTGTTAGGGTCTGGTTCTTTTTTAACTGGTATTCCATTACAGTTATGACGATATTTGAAAGTGTATTTTGTTAAATATTTTTTAAACTTTGGACATTCCACTTTTTCAGTTGAGTATGTTTTAGATTGTAATTCTTGTTTTGGTTCTTCTTCTTCTACTTTATTATTTTCTTCATTTATAATATTATTAGTTTCTACTTCTTTACTTTCTTCCTTAATAATAGGTTCTTCTTTAATTTCTTCTACTTCCTTAGGTGCTTCATTATTTTCACGGCCTACGTCTATAATTTCAATATTTTTAACCATATAATTGGTATATAATAAAGATATATATATTAGAATATTTTGATATAATTAGAGTATAATAAATATTTATACAAACATATTTAATATATGCTTTTCTAACCTTCAAAAAATGTTAAACTAAAACTACTTGTTGTTCCATTCATATTTAGAACTCTACCCGATGCATCAGTAAATCTAAAATGTAGTCTATTCAACGAACGCATACTAACATCATTAGCATCATTTAAAATTAGTTCATTATCATATATGAGGTTGCCGAATGATGTTAAAGCTGGTACTTTCTTTATCATTGATGAAGTACCAAAACTACATAACTGGTTTCCGTTACTTAATTCATTACAATGAATATAAATATTTTTAACAGGTAAAAATGATATAAATCCACTAACAAAAGGGTCTGCAGTAGTATTTTTTTCAGTAGTATTTCCTAAAATGTCATTAATACTATTAGGATAATCTCTATCATAATCAACACCAAAACTATAATTAGTTTGTAATTCTTTATCTGTATGGATTACAAAAAAGTAAGAAATATAATTACAACTTATAGTTATATTACTTGTTTTTAATGAATAACTACAAGTAAAAAAATACTGTTTCCATCGGTCCCATTGGTTGCAGTGTTCAATTTATTTTTTAATTCGGTTGCTAATTCACTACCTACATAACTACCTTTATCAGGTGCTACAATAAAATAATATACTGGTGCTCCTATGAATATCCCTCCTAATGTTAAATATACAGAAGGGGCCGCCATGGGGCCTGCGTTTTTGAAGTACAGTAAAATCATTAAAAAACAGAAAACACAAAAAACAACAAAACAAATCGTGGAAAACCGAAAAAAACAGACAAGCTCAGGTAAGTCACCTCCTTTTATTTCCCCCTCATGACTGTTGTTTGGGGCTTTCTTCGAGGAAACCCAAAAAACAAAAAAAACAAAAAAAACAAAAAACCCAAAACAAAGCAAAAAAACCCAAAAAAAACCAAAAAACCAATCTGGCAGACAAAAGCTCAGGCAAGCCACCTCCTGTCATTTCCCTCTCAGGATTGTTTTTTTTGTTTTTTTTGTTTTTTTGTTTTTTTGGCTTTTTGGGTTTCCCGGAGTGTTTTCCTCTGTTGCACTTCTTGCTCCATGCTGCGTCTGGATCTGCATCTACTTTTCCCTCTTCTGGTAGCCTGCTCAAGTAAGTCTCAGCTCATTCCCTCTTCTTTCAAGTAGTCATGGCTCTCGAGGCGGAGGATATGACCGTGGACCATCTCAGGGAGGTGCTCGATGGCATGGTTTGCAGGAACTCCACCAGTCCTATTACCTTGCCAGAGCAACCGCCTGGCTCTTTCAACCCGGTCAACTTCCCCTGTGCGGACTTGCTCCACACAGACAACGCGAGCGTGCACCTCTTCGATGTCATCTTCAACTACCGCAAGGAGATTGACCTTACCGTGTTGGAGTGCGAGTACAAGCGAGCCATTGAAAATGAAGATCTGGACCTTATTTCTGCACCCTTCGGCTTGCAGAAGAAAGTGGGCAAGGATGTAAAACTCCAGATGGTCATCCTGAAAGCATTGGATGGATCTTATACCATTTGGAAGCACTTCATCTTCCCCCAGAAATGCAAGGCCCCTCTCTTCATGAAGCTCGGCTTCGGAGTTGCCAAGCGCGCCATCTGGATGCAGGAGCCCAAGCTCGGCAGAAAGATCGTGCAGTACTGCATTGAGACCATGGGTGGTCGGCAGTTCAAGTGTGCGGAGCTGTCGAGCAACGCCATCGTGAAGTCCAAGACTGTTTCCTCATTCGAGGACAAGACAGATGAGGAAGTGGATGCGGGGTTCGATTTCATTTTGGCACATGGCCCCAGGAGCTCATCTGAAATGCAGCAGCTGCGATGGATGACAAAGGAGTTGCGCCGGAAAGCTTCTCCCATCCATGGATGGCCTCAGGCCTTGGTTGACCGCGCTCTTCGGAACTTGGCTTCGGATGGCGCTTTGGCCCGCAAGGAGTTCGATTGGCCCATCCCCTTGACGACCAAGTATTACCATTCCTGGCTCTTGGAGATCATGGAGGAGATATGGGACTTCGATCTCTCAGCCTTCACCATGCTGGGGGAGGCGGGCGCGGGAAAGAGCTGGGTAGGAGCGTCCTGATGGCACAGGTGCGCCGCAACAAGGCGCGCTTCAACTTGTCGGGTCAGCCTTGTATCCGCTCTACGCCGGAGATTGACTTTCTTCGTGGCGAACAGGGGTCCGTGCTCATGGGCGATTTCCTGGATGACACATCCTTGCACATGCTCCCGATGAAGTTGCTCAAGGCATTCCTGGATGTCGGGCTCTATGAGAGCATGTGTTGGGCTCGATGGGGTGCGACAAAATGGGTTCAAAACGAACCTCGTGCCGTCGCAGATAACACCTATGATGATGGTGTTTCCGAGGAGCCTGCGTGTGCCAACACCGTCAGCTTCGAGACTTTCTTCAAGCTCATGCGCCCCAGCATTGTGGAAAGTGCCACTCTCGCCCACATGGATGCTGTCTTCAAGAGAACTTGCATCTTGCTCAATACGAAGACTCACGTCTACTGCAGGAAGGCGGGCATCAACACCGAGGCAGTGCCGCGTGTGTGGGAGATCAACGCGGAATATCTCACCGAGGAGGGCAAACGTCTATATGGTCTTCACAAGGGTGGAACCAAGGAGATCACAGATGACTTCGTCGAGGAGGTGAAGAAGGAGCAGCTGCGGGTGGAGGCGGTCATGCACAAGCGCTTCGCAGAGAGGAGTCGCAGCAAGGAGGATGAAGAGGAAGATGCCAAGCGCAATCGGATTCGGGAGCAAGTTTTCGGAGAGAGGCCAGCGGCGGTTCCTTCGGTGACTCAGCAAATGCAAGACAAGCAGAAGCGTGCCCTTGAGAAGTCTGCAGTGTCGGTCAAGAAGGAGAAGTTTGAGATGGAGCAGGAGGGGGTCTTCAAGAAAGCTAAGACATGGAGCTTGAATATGCAGTCTTCTGGCAGCGTGATCGACTTGGACTCTTCCCCGCAGAAAGTCGTGTCACCTTCACCTGTTGCCCCAGACCACGCTCAGCCAAAGGAAGCAACCAGAGCGGCAAGCTCCTTGTTGTGCAGCCAAGAATCCATAGAGATGGACCAAGCAGCTGAGGAGATGGATGAGGCCTGGCTTCATCCTGCTGGCTGCGGTGCTTCGAACGAAACCTACTCGGAGGTGTGCCTTTGCAATTCTCTTCGCAGCCTTGGGTGCCCCATTTCTTACGACAAGAATGGCCCGTTCACTGCGGCTGATGGATGTGAGATGTTGGCCCCCTTAGGTGCCACTTTGAAGTTAGTGTCTACAAACAGCAAGCTGCAGCCAGGCAAGTTTATCGTGCTGGACACAAGAAGCCATTTCTTCGCTGTCATCAACGCGAACGGGAAGGTGCAGAAAGTCGACGATGGCATGCATGCGTACATCTCGGCGGATGTCTTTGCGGAGTTCATGAAGAGTCCGATGTACCATGTTTTCAAGCTGACCTTCATGTGCGCTGGTGCCTCAAGCCTATGCCCTGCTTTTCATATTCCCGGTGGCGCGCTCTCCAAGCCTGTGTACAGCACACACACATGAAGAGTTGCTCGTGTGGACACAAGGCTTTGTCCAAAGCTCATGACATCGAGGCGGTCGTCTATTCCATGAGTGGTCCATCTGATGCAATCGTCCGGACTATGCGCTGCACAGCTTGGGGTTGCAGGAAGACCTACGGCCCCAATTTTGTCAATGTCGATGGATGCAAACTGAACACCGCCAACCCGCAGGACATTCAGAAGGTCTTGTTCGTGAACGTGAAGCGTGGCTTCAGCTTGGAGTACTTGCAGTACCACACCCAGCTTGAGTTCCGTGCATTTGTTTCATCCAGAGCCATCCAGGATGTGTGCGAGAATGTCTACGGCACCGTGGATGATACGGACTTCACTCGCTTCCGGAAGGCTCACGCAGATGATGCAATTATGTACTGGGCGGCATTGCAGGAGTTGTCTTCCCTTGGCATCAACCAACCCATTGAGATCGGCAACGAACTCTCCGAGATCTCTTTGGCTGCGTATGACAAGCACCTGCGCTCCAAAGTCTTCCCCCCTCGAAACAAAGCTTCTGTCACAGAGCTAGTTGGCGATGGACATGCCAAAGTCCATGTGAAGTGCTCTGAGGTTGCGCCGCACCAAGGCAAGCCCCGCAAGAATGGAAAGGGCAAGCCGTACGGGCGCGGGTGGTTCATGATCGTCGACCCCAAGAACTTGCAAGTGCTTTCGGTTTCCTGCATGAGCAAGCCAGAGAACAACGAAGTTGTGAAGGACTCACTGTTGAAGGTCTTGCCCATGTACAAGAAGGTTAGCTGCTTCGTGCTGGACCGGAACTGCGCCTTCATGCCGCAAGCCCTGGAGGTGAAAGAATTCAAGCAGGTGAAGTATTGGACCATCGACTGCTTCCATGCCACTGGGCACAAGAAGACATGCAAGTGCAACCCTCTGCATGTGCCGCGGTTGGCCAATCGGTTGAAGCACGTGAACACGTCTGCAGCAGAGCAAGTGTTCGCGTGGTTTCGGAACTACGCACGTGTGCTGAACGAATCCTCTCCTCTCCGGCACGCCTTCAAGGTGCTCTACTACTGCAAGATGCATAACCAAGCGATCCGCAACAAGAAGGCCACGTACATCAACCAGCACGGCCAGCAGAAGCGCAAGCGTGTGGCCAAGCCCTATCAGTGCTCCTCCGTCTACAAGAAACTGTCCGCCAAGTGAGAGCAGTTTTGATTCAGCCTAGGGCATCTTCAATCTCTTTCTGTCACTAATTAGGGTGACATAGCATTTGATTTGGCAACAGTCCAGCAAACAAGCCTACAAAAAAAAGCTGCCTTGCACAAAGTCATGCCCGTGTGTTCTGGCTCCTTGGTCTAACAAAGAAAAACACAACATAAATACAAATCCTGTTTGCACCACTAAAGGCACTACACTGGAAAAACACAGGCCCCAAAAGGCACTACACTGGAAAAACACAGGCCCCATGGCGGCCCGCTCTCTAAAAATAATCTGTTATTTAAATTATCTTCAATTGGATAAAACGAATTAGCGATAGATACTTCGTGACAAATCATTTTAGTATTTGGTCCGCATTCTTGTTGCTCTCTTAAATTAATAACAAAATCTGATGTAGATTGACTGTCATTTAAATCACGATAAGCACTGTTGATATATATTTACGAAATCTCATTATATTAATTAATTAGAAATTTTGTAATTTAATTATATATGAAAAATAAATATAAATATTATTTAAAAGAAGGAAAATTAAAAAGGAAAATTAAAATCATACAATCCGCTTCATCAAGGTCATAGTGAAATGTATAGAAAAATAATTAATGAAATTCAACAAGAAAAATCAGTATTCAAACCTAAATATAATAATAATTTATCTGACACAGAAGGATTAAACAAAGCGTATACAAATGGTAAAGGTTATTATTTGGATAAAAATAAACTATATGTTGCTGGAACATTTGCTAAAAATAATATTATATCAAATATTAATGATATTTTAAGTGATATTACAATTCCATTTGGTTTAAGTTCATACAGTCAAAGGTATAGAGATATTAGTGATATACTTGATGAAAACCAGAATGTAACTGAAGTGATTAGTCATAGTCTTGGAGCATCAGCATCATCAGAATATTTACAAAATAACCCTGATAGAAATATTCGTTTGACAACTTACGGTGCTCCGTTTGTATCTTGGTCATCTAAAAGTGATGATAGTTATACTAATTTTAGAAGTGGTGGAGATGTGATTCGTATTTTAGACCAAGGTAGTATTCAAACACGAACCAATACTTATAACCCATTAACAAATCATCAACATACAAATTTTCAAGACCAAGGAAAAGAACCAACTGTAGGTGAAGACCCGGTTAAACTTGTGATGTAATTATTTATATAAATTATTATATAAGAATGCCTAATAATGATATAAAATAAGAATGCCGAATAATGATATAAAAAGTAGTATAAATCCTAAAAAGAAAGTCAGTTATGATGACATTAAAAAGATTGTAGAAGACGAACCTAATTACAAGGTTGAAAATAATAATATTAAAAAGAAATCTAAAAAACTATTAAATAAAAAATCTAAAAAAGAAGTTATAGATTATTCACACTTTAAAACACATTAATTTAATAATAGAATAATATGATAATTTCCTATTATTAAATATATAAAGATGGAAACATTAGATATTGAAGATGTCCTTGTAGAGAAGAATTTAAGATTTAAATTAAAAGATGGCGGTTCTTATGTCCGTTCAAAAGAAAGTAAAAACTTTTATCCTTCATCGGTTTTTTACTTATACCGCTGATGCAAATTCAGTAATTAGATTTAACATTACTGGACCACCTAATCAATGGTTGTCCTTACCTTCACTATTATTAGGGTTTACTTTAAACAACACTGATAACGCAGAAAATCACGAACTTCGACCAATTGATACAGCAGGTTTCTTTGATAGGGTGCGTGTGTTAATGGGTGATGTCATTGTATGTGATTAAAATTCTTTGTCCCGTGCAAGTGCAATGAAAGATGTATTAAAATCATCAGAAGAAAAAAGAATTGATGAAGCATTAGGTTTTGGAAATACTCTACTCAATCATGATGGACGGTTTTTAGTTTGCGATGCTACTGGTACTTCCAGTACTCAAGCAGTAACTAGAAATGTAACCAATGGTAATTATAAAGGAATTAAAGAAGGTAAAAGTGCTAATGTCTATTTTTATTTAAATTTAAAATGTTTCAAGACTTGTGAAAACTGGATACCTTTATCTTATTGTCCAATCACGATTGAATTATATTTAACCACTGATGTATTAAAACCAATTGTTAATAGAACAGGACTTTTTACTGATACAAATACAAGTATCACTTGGTCAGTCACAAAACCTTTATTCAAAGGAAATGTCTGTACTCTTGACGATAGCTTATATGCAGAGTATGCTAAAATATTAGAACAGGGTTCTCTCCCTATTACTTTTGAAACTGAAACCCTACAAGAACAAACAGCATCAACAACAACTGAAATATTCACAACTATTGTCCGTAATGTGTCTAAATTAAACAAACTGTTTATTTCTTTTTCAAATGCGACTCAAAAGGGTTATGTAGGCGGATACGGTGAATTATTGAAACCATATAACTTTATGTATCATCCACTGGCACATGTAACAGGTGATAAAGGACGTTATGACCCAGAGCATGATTTATCTGCTTCTTTGGTAATTGGTAATCAAGTTATCCCAAGCCAGGAAATCCAAGGTGTTCGTGAAGCATATGCCCATCTTATGCATTGTGCTGATAAACCAATGTTAGTTAGTGCAGAAGATTACAGGTCTCACGCTTTTATGTTCGGATTTAATCTACAAAAATTAGAATCAGCAGCGTATACAGGAACTAGCCTTAAACATAATTCGAATTGTGTAATTAAAATAAAAGCGATGGAGGGTTCAACATTATATAGCGCTCCTGGAAAATGGCTGAGCTAATGGTGCATGAATGTATACTTGAAATCCGTTCAAATTCTGTAACATTTTATGATTAAATAAAAAATATGATATTATTAATTTTCTATTTAATAATATAATATTATGAGCAAAAACTTAATGAATGTCTTTGATATTGCAGCAAATAAAATTAGGCAAGTAAAAGATGGAGCAGTTAATGATATAGAAGACCTTTACGCGAGTAAATCTGACATTCAAACAGTATTAGATAGTAAAGCAGACCAAGCAGACACCTACACAAAGGAGCAGACAAATGCTAATTTTTATGATATAACTGAAACATATGACAAAACAGAAATTAATGTATTATCAAATAATATTAGTTCAAATTCATGTTTAACAGGTAATCTGACATTAACTTCAAATACACATTTTAATAATATTTCATCAAATACAAATTTAATAAATAATTTAAATTCTACTATGACAATTAATTTTAATAATATGAGTTCTAATACTAATTTAATTAATACAAATTTTAATAATATTTCATCAAATACTAATTTCATTAATACAAATTTTAATAATATTTCATCAAATACACATTTAATAAGTAATTTGAATTCTACTACGACAAGTAATTTTAATAATATTAGTTCCAATACACATTTAATAACAGGATTAAATAGTACAGTAAATTCACATATTACTGCAATTTTAGATTTACAGAATGGAGGTTCATTTAATGAAACAGATTATTATAATAAAATAACAACTAATAATTTATTATCAAATAAGTTGGATACATCAGCATTAAATAATACATTAACTCATAATATAACAACAACATCGACTTTCAAAATAGCAGATTTTGGAAATTATAATAGTTTCTTTGAAATGTATAATAATTGTTTTGATAGTTATGTTTATGGAAGTTTGGCAGGTTCAACAATGTTTTTAAATCAAAGAGGTTTTGGAAATGTAAAAATTAATAATTCTTCAACTTTTCAAAATGATAAAATATTATTAAATCATAATACTACAATATGAAGTAATTTACAAGTATCTGGTTTATTTTCGTGTTCGTCTATTTTAGATATAGCAGGTTCTGATGCTAGATATATTTTACAATCAGATGGATTAAGTGGATTAATAACGGGAAATACAAATGCAATTAATTCAATAATTACTACTAATGATTCACAAGATATATCACTGGGACAAAAGTTAGATAAAATAGATACTAACGCTCAATCAGTAGCAGGTGCTATTAATTTTAGTGATAATACAACTTTACACAGTAATTTAAATATGTTGACTACTGGTTCTATAATTTGTAATAAATTTGAAACTACACCTTCGCCTAATTTAGGATTGCAAATGACTTTTCAAATGTTTAATCGTGAATTTAATATTAATAGAGATGGTAGAATGTGGATGAGTAGCGCAGGAGGACAGTGGGAAACACAGATAGGAGACGCTCATGTTGGAAGAGTTTGGGTAAAAGATAGATTTGGTTTAGGTGCTGTTGGTGTTAATGGTTATGTTTTGAACTGTGCCGGAAAATCGAGATTTACTGATGCAGTTGATTTTATAGGAACTGACAAGGCAGTAAATCTTAACAATTGTTCATATTTGAATTTTAATAATAATGGTTCAATACGAAGATATACTCCTGATGCAATAGAAGGTTTATATATTTCTCATGATGATTTCGTTGCCATTCGTGTTGGTGATGTTAGTAATGCTTCTAATCAGTTTATGATGTGTGATGGATTAGTGAATAAAACTATTTTTAGTAAGCCTATTGATGTGTTAGGTAACATTTATACGAATGCTGATGTTAATTGTGATAATGTTAATATTGATACTGACGGTAAATTAACAATTGATACAAACTGTGAATTATATAGATATGTTAGTGCTTTTTCATCTTTTGATATGAGAAATACCGACGCTAATTCTTCAATTAGATTTATTTGTGGAGACCCCGCTGTTCAGTCTAACATAGTCGGGGCAGTTAATATTACTAGCGGATGGACTTTTAATACTGCTACTGCTGATTGTATGGGTAATTTATTTGCTGATGATGTTTATGCAATCATTTAGCACCTAACGGAGGAACATTAATAACCGTTGATACTAAGATGGCAATACAAAATGCATATTTAGCAACTAATACTGTTCAATCATTTGATTTAACAACGGTCTCATTTTTTGATAATATTTCAATGACTACTGGAACTAATATTAAAATGGGAACATCGGAAATATCAACTTATTATGATGGAACTAATTTATCTACAATTGATGTAATATTCAGAACATCACACACAGCTTTTAGAGTTTCAGATAGTTCAACTACACCTTCAGTTTTATTATCTATTGACAAGACATTTGGAACAACAGTAAATACTGAAAGTTTTACAAATAATGCTCCATCAACTTTTAACGAAAATGTAACAGTTGCAGGAACGAAAAATTGCTATGTAATACACTAGAACCATCAACAGGGACAAATATAGATTTAACAGCAACAACCGTAACGATTAACGGAACATTTGTGGACTCATCTGATTCACGATTGAAATATGATATAGACAATATCAAATCTAATTGTATGAATGTCATTAAGAAATTTAAGCCGAAGAAGTTTAAGAGACACGATAGAAATGATGACGGTAAAACTCATATAGGTTATTTAGCAGACGAAGTATTAAAAGCAATTCCTACAGAAATTGAAAATGTTGTTAGTAAAGATAGAGAGTGTTTAGGATTGAATTATTTAGTTTTACCCGTGTTAGTTCATAAAGCAGTATTATAATTAAATGATAAAGTAGATAAACTTGAGAAAGAAATTAAGGAATTGAAAAAAGACAAATTTAAATAAATAATTAAATATAAATATATAAATATATAAATAAATAAATAAATAAATAAATAATATGTATAGATATATGGACATTGACAGGAAAGTTAAAATAAAAGTATTATTTCAAAATAGTAGTATGAGAGAGAAACATTGCTATTGTGGTTGTATAATTACTAAGTTAAATAAAGATGAATTTACATTAGATAAATGTAATAATAAAGAATGTAGTTTTAGTCGTTCTAAATTTGATGAATATATTCAAGAATTAAAAAAACAAAGGAAAGAAGAAAAAATCCACAGACAAATAGATAAGTATAGTAAGGTATTAACTCCTATTGCTTGGGGATTGTTATGGCCTATTTTAATTCCTTTGAATATTTATTGTTATATTATAATCTCAATAATAATATATAATGGGTAATTCGAACAGTAATGTTGAAACTTCAAGTATTGATAAAATGAATGATATTGATGTAGAACCATTAGATTTAAGTAATATTGATAAATTACAGTTGAATTCAATTAAGCAAATGTGAAAGATTAGAAAAACTGGAGAAAGTAAAATGTGACAAATTAGTATATAAATTACCAGCGTTGAATTTGTGTAGTTATAGTTTGTGCTGAATTAGTAAGATTAAACGTTATTAACATTATTAATTAAAAAATATGACTAATTTTAATTATCAAATAAAACTTTGTCTTTCACCATTGATGACTTTAATAGTTATTTTTTCACTTGTAATGAAATAAACATTTCCACATTATGACTATACACTAATTTAGTTTCATGAAGGTCTTTATTAAGAAAGTAATAAATTTCGAAGAAATTAGTTGATGTTAAAGTGCGATTACGAACATGATTCAAACAAGTAAATGAGGCAGATGTAACAAATGTATCATATTGAATTAATAATTTTAATGGTTTATGTTTTTGATGTAATTTATCTAAGTCACTTAAATTGAAAAATATGATAAATCATTTTTATAATGATATTATCAATTTCAACATATTGTGTATTCTTTAATTTGTAAGACTTATACACTGGTTTAAATTTATTAGTATAGTTTCTATGAATCTTATTATTTTTTATTTTTAATAATCTAACATCACCTAAATTATGAGATAAAAATACATGGTTTTTAATGTCTAATGGCAAATCATAAAATATCATATAATATTAATATATGTATTTTGTTAATCAGTAATTTTCAAATATTGAGAAAACTTTTTCATAAACATTTTATCTGGGTTTGTTCTAAAAGGTTAATATATAAAAAACTATGTGGTTCATCTGTGGCGGTCTCATATATTTTATAAATTAGTTTCTTGCTTTCGTGTAAATTATCGCTTCTAACAATTGCTGATAATTCATCTTGTAATATTTCTATCTCTTTAAAATTTCTAACTTTATAATAAAACAAATGACTTATATTTATTCTAATAATTGGTGGCACTGTTGATGACTTTTGAAGACTTACAAGTGTTGATATTCCGCTATGACGACCTCTACAAAATAAAGAATTTAGCAATTTAAGTTTCTTGTTATTGCTGGATTATCAGATACATCGTCCAATATAACTAATATATTAAATAACTTCTTCATTCCTTGTTTTTTCTGATATTCAATTATTTTATTTTGAGTTTCTAGAACTCTTTCTAAATCTACAACATTGAACTCATCCCACCAACACGGTTCTTTATCAGTATCTACTTTCAAACCTTCTGTAATGTATTTTTTAACAGGCAACCAAATACTATCCAAATTTACAGATGGGGACCAGGTAAAAATTCTTTCGTACGCGCCTCTATAAATATGAAGTATCATTGATACAAGTAGGGTGCTCTTTCCAGAGCCTGACGGCCCTACAATCATCGCTCTCATCGGCAATTTAGGGACGACCTCGTGCTTACTTTGCTTTAAGTCATATTTGATTTCATCAATTGGTTTTACATCAGGCATAATAAAAGTAATATTAAAGATATTTAGAAAATGATTTAATATTAATTATTGTATGAAAGCATTGCTACGATATGAATGGTGTCTATCGTAGTAGAACAGGCTCTTTCATCAACTTCAATCATAAGCATTGAGACTAATTAGTTTGAATTAGTTTGAACCTCGCTTGTGTTTCCAGTGCAAAGAAAACTCCATTGTTGTGCCCTCCGAATATTCTACCGTGCATGAAATAATAAGTTCAAATAATTTTTTAAATAATTATTTCATCTTATTATTTTATATGGATAGAAGTTATTCAGGTTATCTTGAATAATAAATGAAGTAGAAAATATAGACAAGTTGTTATAACTAATAAAAGATGTAAAAAATATGTTATTTTGTTTTAGAATTAATTAAGTTTGTTATACAATATATCAAAAATAAAAATGTAAATATTAATATAAATGGGAAGAAAGAAAAAGAATAAGACTGAACCAGTTGTTTCTTCAACTGATGAAGAAAAGAAGAAATTGTTAAAGACACATCAGTTATTGAGTTTGCTTGTCCAATGTGTAAAAAGATGTTAGAAATGAAGAATGAATTAGAAATACAAAAGAAAGGAAACTGTAAATGTTCGTGTATTCCAACAAGTTTCAAAATTAGTAAAAATGATAAGAAAATGAATGTTGATAAAACTAAAGACAGTATCAACTTAGAAACAGATGTTCATAATATTGCTATCAAATGGGGAAGGCATGCATCACCATCCGATAATGGTGATAAGGAAACCCAGGAAACTATACGTGAAATGATGAAAAATTAGTATTTAAGAGTAGATTTAACATAATTGCAACATTTAGTTTTAAAAGTTTAGTTTTATAATTTAGTATATGCACGAATTGTCAAGTTTAACAAATTTACATTTTGGAGCACTTGAATTAGATAAACAAATTGGAGACAATAATTATAATGGTGTTAGTTATTATACTTGTAAGTGTGGTTGTAAAATAGTCTTAACTCGTACTCAAACTAAAAAAATATAACTTTTTATTAATTAGTTTTGGTCTTAGCTACGAATATTTATATCTAGACAAAGCGATAGTATGTGGACATACTCAAAAAGACTTAGATAACATTGTTAGACTTATGGCGCGAGGCAAAGAATTTAAACATTTAAGCAACAAAGACCTTCGAAATTAAAACATTTAGTTTTAAAAGTTTAGTTTTATAATTTAGTATGTATTTACATGGATGAAGGACTGGAAAAGATTGTTAAAAAACTGAACAAGGTTTTAGAACAGAATAAGAATATTTTAGAAATCTTACAAGAAATGGAAAAGAAGAAACCAGTAACAAACAGTTATCAAAGTAAAGAAGTAGATAGAACCAATGGCGAATATAAAAATACAAGAAATATTTATTTAAACAAACTTAATAACAAAGAAATTAAAGAACCGAAGTCTTCCACTATGACATTTTATCAGATTGACTATGATGAGGAAACGCAACTTTATTCATAAAGTTACATTTACTCATTGAAAACTAAACATAGTTTAGTTTTTAACGAGGAAACGGGGATTTTTATTCATAGATAATATTATCTAAATATCTTTAATAATGAACTTATTATCCGATGCAGTCAGAGACAGTAAAACTCCCAAACAGCATGACCAAACTACCTCAAACATATTTCCCATTTAAAAAGGGATGTATTTCCCATGAACTGGGGATTTATTTCCCATGAACTGGGGATTTATTTCCCATGAACTGGGGATTTATTTCCCATGAACTGGTGATTTATTTCCCATGAACTGGGGATTTATTTCCCATGAACTGGGGATTTATTTCCCATGAACTGGGGCTTTATTTCCCATGAACTGGGGATTTATTTCCCATGAACTGGTGATGTATTTCCCATGAACTGCTGATGTATTTCCCATGAACTGGGGATTTATTTCCCATGAACTGGGGATTTATTTCCAATGAACTGGGTCAATAAATTGAGCTCATAATATAATTATAACATGTAAAATATTTTATGTTATAATTATACTAAACTTATGGTTTGTTTCTTATTTTTTATTAATGTCTTAAAAATGACTTAAAGAAATAGTGCCTTAATATAATAAGAGGAAAATGAACGGTGATGGAATCAATAATTATATCAATAAAAAATGCTATGATTGTTGTCACTTCAAAAAGGAAAATATGGAATTGTATAAATTGAATTTACCTAATGAAATAGTGAATAATATTACTAATTATCCAATGGATGAAGAAGACGAATGTAAAATTTGTCAGGAATGGAGAGATAATCAATTTTGTTGAGAATAAAAGGAAGACATAATAGAAATGCAGAAGATGAGATTTTAATATTTCTATCTGTAAATGAAATACCACCTTACGATTATGTTAAACAGTTTCTTAAAATCAGTAAGAAAATATGAAATGATTTATGATATATTATGGATGTTGGGCTATAGTCAAGAGAAAGGATAAGATGTTAAAGAAAATATCAAATTATTGATTGAAAGTAAAAGTTTAATATTCAAAACACAGTGAGAGATATTAATATTATTTTTAAAATGATGTATGAAAGAAGTAAGACAACTCAATTAAATTATTTTCCTGTACTGAAATTCTAATCATACAATAATAATAACATGTAAAATCTTATATGTTATAATTATACTGTACTTATGGTTTGTAAAGATTGAAAATGTTTTTCTTGATTTGCTTGACTCTTTCAAAGTGCGTTGTTTAGACTTGGTATGCTTCTTCAGTTTTTTCGTGCTTTGGCTGTTTGTTTTTATTTTGTTTGATACTCTTCTGATATTTTTTGTTGGTATGTTGCTTTGTTTTTTGTTGATGTGTGTGTTTGAGTTTGGGTTCTTTGATGGTTTTTATTTTTGCTGTTTTGTTGGTATGCTTGTTTGAATTATTTAATGTTGTATGCTGTGATTAAATATTTTTGTTGGTGGTTGTGATTATTTATTTTGTTTGCTTGTTGTTTTTGGATTTTGTTTTCTGTTTGTTGTGTTGCTGATGGAGAAAAATAGTAAAAGTAGAATTCCTAGAATTCTCCTTTTACTATTTTTTTTGGGGGGGGAAATGGTAAGAAGGGGCTAGCCGGGGGGTGGCCTGTTGATGGTTGCCTGTTCTGGTTTTTATGTTAATCTCAAATCTGTGTCCCCCCTTGTTCGTTTTTAAAAGGGGTGTTTTGGGGAGCTTATATATCGTTTTCGTTAAGGTAATCATTTGGGTAAATTCTCGCCTTGTTCATTGTTGGGCTGGGGGCCGACATTTTTTTCATTTGAAAGAGTTGGCCCTTTTAGTAGTTATCAAGTTCTGAGGTGTTGGTGGTGTATTTGTTTTGTTAGTGTTTTTCTCACTAATTTTCATTTATAGGTTAAAAGTTCAGTATAAATAGAACATATAAGATTTTACATGTTATTACTATATTATGATTATAATTTCAGTTCAGGATAATAATTTAATTGAGTTGTCTTACTTCTTTCATACATCATTTTAAAAATAATATTAATATCTCTCACTGTGTTTTGAATATTAAACTTTTTACTTTCAATCAATAATTTGATATTTTCTTTAACATCTTATCCTTTCTCTTGACTATAGCCCAACATCCATAATATATCATAAATCATGTCATTTTTTTCATACTGATTTTAAGAAACTGTTTAACATAATCATAAGGTGGTATGTTATTTAGAGTTAGAAATATTAACATCTCATCTTCTACATTTCTATTGTGTCTTCCTTTTATTCTCAACAGACATTTGCTTAAAAATTGGTTATCTCTCCATTCCTGACAAATTTTACGTTCGCCTTCTTCATCCATTGAATAATTTCAATATTATTCACTATTTCATTAGGTAAGTTTAATTTATACAATTCCATATTTTCTTTTTTGAAGTGACAACAATCATAGCATTTTTTATTGATATAATTATTGATTCCATCACCGTTCATTTTCCTCTTAATATATAAGGTAATATTTCTTTAAGTAGTTTTGGCTAGGAGGTTGCTGGTCGGCTGGTCTGAGTTTCAAGTTTAATTTAAATGTCTTACCCTTCTTGTTAGATTATAAAACAATGTTTAATCATATTATAATTAAATATTATGATTAAGCCATGAAATCATTGTTTCTGTTATGTATAAATTTCAATTGTAATATGTTCTATAGTAATGATTTCGTTTCGTTTCATAGTCTGTTTTATTTCTTCAACTATTTTTTCAATATAAAATTGTAATGACGCTCTACTTGTTATCTTGTTCTGTTTGCTTGATGCATGAGAACTACAGTTGCAAATATTATTATTATACATAATTTTCGAACTAACTTCTATTCCAACCTTTATTTCTTCATCATACTTCATCATTCTTAATAATTCTTTTGGTGGTTTCAACGCATATGAAAGTGCTTTATCACCTTTCAAACATATATTGCTAACCAACACATAATATCTACTTTCTCCTTCTCGTTCAAAAATAGACGGTTTCCATTTCCTTTTCAAGACCCTTAATGCTTTACACTGTTTTAGTCTTTGCCACCCTTCATTGCCAATCATATAAGAAGCGATGTTTAACAATGCTTCCATAGGTAAGCTAGCACAATTCTCAACCATAAAACTATTCTCTGACATTTTACCCTCACTCATTTTTCTCTTCATATATAAGGTTTTTTCTCTTTAAGTAGTTTTGGCTAGGGGTTGCTAGTCGGCTGGTCTGGGTTTCATGTTTAATTTAATTGTCTTAACCTTCTTGTTAGATTATAAAACAATGTTTAATCATATTATAAGATAATAATATTAATAAACAAAAGTTAATTTGTCCCGTATTTAGTCTCACCATCGATACAACCACTATAACAACTCATACTATACTCACAACAAGAATGCTTGTATCCTTTTATTAATTGGTCTGTGTAAGTTTCAATTAAGTCGCTTATTATGTTTCTCATATAATAACTTCTATTTCTATATGACCACCAACTGTTTAGGTTTGGAAAGCTAAACCCATAACGTTTAAAATTTTAAATCTTCAATGTCAAGACATTTTCTTAAAATGATACAAACTTCATTTTCATTATTCTTACAGTATGATTTTAATGCTTGATCATACATTTTTCTATTATTAAACCGTTCTTTAACTTCTTGTATATCAAATACTCGGTCAATGTGTTTTCTGTAATGTCTTATTTTTATACTATATTGGTTTTCTGCTAGTAGTGTAATAACATTATTTTGCATTTGTTTAATAATGTTTAATTGAAGTTCTGCTTTTTCTAGTCCTTCTTCAGGAATGTCTTTATCTCTCATAAAATGTTCTTCTTCATCCATCAAATACCAGCAATTAAAACATGTTACTCTAATATAACCACCTATAAGATTACAAACATCAACAGGTAAAATATTAGCTAGTGCTACGACAGACTTACATTTTTTTGTTTTTACAAGGACAATTCTCATAATTAAATAGTGACATTTTTTCTCTCACTATATATATCAATTTTTCTTTAAGTAGTTTTTTATTTTATGTTAAGGGGTGGGGGTTTATGTTGATAAAATTATTTTCTACCAATTTAATATAATGGCGAGATTAACAAAAGACCAAGTAATCAGCAACATCTATTACGACTTAGACGAGGGTTTCGTCATGGAATGCCCGGGGGGGCTATGGGGGGGGGGGGGCTACTTCAATTATGCACAAGCACAGGATTAGGGTGTAGTGGCGCTTTCTCTGAATAAACCTTTAATAAGGTCTTATCATAGGCTTATCAAGGCTTTAATAGGGATTTAATAAGTACTTATCCACAAAAAATGGATAAGCCCTTAATAAGACCCTAATAAGGCAATAATAAGAAAGTTTCTCTATCCAAGCCTAAGCAGCAGATCCCTTAGTGGAGAGCTGCAAAAGCATGGTTTTACTTCAGGCCCTCTGCTGGTGGCAAATGGTCTTACGTGTTTTGTTTTTGTGGGGTGACCCGCATTGACAGGTGTCAGGTAGTCAAGAGTCTTTCATCACAAGTCACAAGCGAGTGCTTTTCCACTTGGTACGTTCGGCGCTTCTCAGGAGGGTGCTCCTACGCTTTTGGAAGCGCCTTGTTCCCCACGTTTCTTATTAAGAGATTAATAGCCCTCGAATAAGGCCTTAATAAGACCTTATTAAAACCTTATTAAGGTCTATTAAGCCCTTATGGATAAGCCGAGGATAAGCTGAGGATAAGCCCAGGGTAAGCTCAGGATAAGCGGAGGATAAGCCCAGGATAAGCCCAGGATAAGCCGAGGATAAGCCCAGAATAGGAGGACCAGCTTGGGACGCCCAGGCAACCGCAGAAAAAAACTTAACCGGCTTGGTCGTGGCACTAGTGACTGTACGAACGCCGTGTTAGTGAAGACATGGCCATGAGCCAATAAGAATCATGTCCTTTCCCAAAGCTTATCCAACCCTTATGGATAAAGGAAGTAGCCCCCCCCCTCATAGGCCCCCCCGATAGTCCATGATTTCGGAAGCACACAAGCGACACACAAGAAGGCAAAGGAAGAAGACCCAACAATAACATTAGACGATGTAAAGTCTTTCTTAAAGAAACAACCAAATAAACAAATCAAAAATTATAGAGGTACTAATTCCTATACCGCCCCATTCGCACGATATGAATATCAAATAGACATAATGCATATGTCACCTTTAGCAAAAGACAAGAACGTTCCACAGTATGCTTTAGTCGTGATTGACATCTTCAGTAAATTAGCTGATGTAATACCGATGGAGGAAAGAGACGGAGAGCACGTTTTGAAGGCGTTGAGAGCAAGCTTTACAAAGATGGGTTATCCGATGTCCGTGTATTCCGATGACGATGGCGCGTTTGCAACAAAAAATCAAGTTCAGGATTTCTTCAACAGTGAAGGAATAAACCACATCGTCACGAAGACCCACGCAAATGTAGCCGAGCGTTTTATTAGAACGATGAAAAACAAAATTCACGATAGAGTTAGGTTTAACAACATGAAATGGACCGACGCCCTAACACCAGCATTGAAACAGTATAACAGCACATCACACTCATCAACAAGGATGACACCGTTTGAAGCGCACAAGGACGACAATGAAATAAACGTAAAGGTCAATCTTAAACTACGAGAAAAAAGCAAAAGAAAGTATCCCAGAATAGAGGAGAACGACAAGGTAAAAGTGTTTCAAAAGAAAAGGGGTAATTACACCGACAGAAAGGAGTATAACTCTAAATGGTCTAATAAAATATTCAATATTGATAAAGTTGAATATGATATTATGGGTAATAAAACTTACAAAGTAGCAGGAATAAACAAACCGCTTTTGAGACACGAAATTTTGTTAGTTAATGATTAAACGTATTTCTTGGTATCTTCTTTATACTTGACTTGATAGTAGTCCAGACTTGATTGTTTAGGTTCTTTTTTGACTTTTTCATTTAGTTTTTTAACATAAATGTTTCGTTTATTTTTGTATTCGCTACTGTCTCTATCTACTTCTTTTTCTTGGTAATTGTTATTGTTATTATATGTAGGTTTGATATTCATGCTCTTTAATATGTTCAGTATGTTTTCATTTTGCTCCAACACTTTTTCTAATCTTGGAAACAATAACTCCAAACTGCTGTCAATGTTCGCTAAATGTTCTTCCATATATATATATATATACAAAATTATAAAACTAAACTTTTAAAACTAAATGTTGCAATTATGTTAAATCTACTCTTTAAATACTAATTTTTCACCATTTCACGTATAGTTTCCTGAGTTTCCTTATCACCATTATTGGATGGTGATGCATGCCTTCCCCATTTGATAGCAATATTATGAACATCTGTTTCTAAGTTTATACTGTCTTTAGTTTTATCAATATTCATTTCTTATCATTTTTACTTATTTTGAAACTTGTCGGAATACACGAACATTTACAATTTCCTTCCTTTTGTATTTCTAATTCATTTTTCATTTCTAACATCTTTTTACACATTGGACAAGCAAACTCAACAACTGATGTTTCTTTAACAATTTCTTCTTTTTCTTCATCAGTTGAAGAAACAACTGGTTCAGTCTTATTCTTTTTCTTTCTTCCCATCTATATTAATATTTATATTTTTAATATATTGTATGACAAACTTAATTAATTCTAAAACAAAATAGCATACTTTCTTACATCTATTGTCAGTTATAACAACTTGTTCTATATTTTCTACTTTATCTATTATATCAATATAATCTGAATAACTTCTATTCATATAAAATAATAAATATTAAATATTTTCTAAATAACTTTAACATTATTTTATTATGTCTGATGTTCCAATAATAAAACCAATAAATATAACTGATTACGATTTCAAACAATCTAAACATGAACATGTACCAAAACTACCATTCCGCTCCATCGTTGTAGCATCATCAACGGGTGGAAAAACAGTTTTAATCCAACACCTTATCCTAAATGTCTATAGGGACTGCTTCGCCCGTATATTCATTTTTAGCCCGTCGGTTCATAATGACCCTACCTTTGTTGAAATCAAGAAATACCAAAAAGATAATATGAAGGTTGATGACGAAAAAGAAAAGTTACATTATGACACCTACCAACCTGAAGAACTGGAAGAAATAATTAACACACAAAGAAAGATAATTCATTATATGAAAGAACAGAAGATGAAGAAACTACATTCAATTTTAATCATAGTTGATGATTTTGCAGACGGCCCTAAATTTGTTAGATACAGCAAGTTATTACATGGACTGGCAACGAGAGGCAGACACGACGCCATTAGTTTTTGTTTAAGCGTTCAAAAATGTCGTGCCCTTGCACCATTCATTAGGTTGAATTCAAGTTCGTTGTATATCTTCAAGTTAAAGAATGTATCAGAGTTAGTGTCATTCATTGAGGAAAACTCTGCCATCGTTGATAAAGAGCATCTGTTAAATATGTATCATAAAGCGGTAGATGATAAGCCCTACTCCTTCTTTTATGTCAATCTGAATTCCAAAGATGTTAATAATATGTTTTATGTTAGATTTGAAAAAGCATTTAAAATAAAATATATATTTAAATATATTATGTTGTTTTATGATTTACCATTAGACATTAAAAACCTTGTATTATCTTATAATTTAGGTGATGTTAGATTATTAAAAAGAAAAGATAATATTATTAAAAACTGTATTAATAAATGTAAACCAGTGTATAAGTCTTACAAATTAAAGAATACACAATATATTGAAATTGATAATATCATTATAAAAAATGATTTATCATATATTGTTAATTTAAGTGACTTAGATAAATTACATCAAAAACATAAACCATCCAAAATATTAATTGAATATGAGATATTTGTTACATCTACCTCATTTTCTTGTTTGAACCAAGGTCGTAATCGTACTTTAACATCAACTAATTTATTCGATATTTATTTTTTTCTTAATAAAGACCTTCATGAAACTAAATTAGTGTATAGCCGTAATATGGTTAATTTTATTTCATTACAAGTGAAAAAACTATTAAAGTCATCAATGATGAAAGACAAAGTTTTATTGGTAAATTTTATTCATGTGTTTACAATTAATAATATTAATAATGTTTAATATTATTAATTCAGAACAAACTATAACTACACAAATTCAACGCTGGCAATTTATATATTAATTTGTCGCATTTTACTTTCTCCAGTTTTTCTAATCTTTCACTCTTTTGCTTAATTGCTTTCAACTGTAACTTATCAATATTACTTAAATCTAATTGTTCTACATCAATATCATTGATGTTGTCAATACTTGAAGTTTCAACATTACTATTTGAATTACCCATTATATATTATTATTTAGATTTTTCTTTTTTCAATTCCTTAATTTCTTTTTCTAATTTTTCAACTTTATCTATTACTTCCAGTAAAGCTTTATGTAATAATATTGGTACTTTTGTATATTCAATACCTAAATATTCACGACTGCTATGAACTACATTACTAATTTCTTTTGGAACTGCTTTTAACAAATCATCAGCAATATAACCTATGTGGATTGCATCCTTATCGTCTCCATCTTTTCTTTTGAATTTTTTGGTTTGAATTTCTTAATCATACTAATACAGTTACTTTTAAGTAAATCTACATCATATATTAATCTTGCATCAGAATTATCTATTAGACTTCCATTTATAGTTACAGTTCCAGCAGTAATATCAATAGCATCACCTGAAGCATCTTGAGTATCATTAACAAATAATGTTTTTGTATTAACAACCGTTACATTTTCGTTAAAAGTTGATAAAGCATTGTTTGTAAAACTTTCAGTGTTTACTGTTGTTCCAAAAGTTTTATCAATAGATAGCAAAACTGAAGATGTAGTTGAACTATCTGCTATTCTGAACGCAGTATTTGATGTTCTGAATATTACATCAATTGTGGATGAATTTGTTCCATCGTAATAAGTTGTCATTTCCGATGTTCCCATTAATATATCTGTTCCAGTGGTCATTGAAATATTACCCAAAAATGAAACCGTTGTTAAATCAAATGATTGAATGGTATTAGTTGCTAAATATGCATTTTGAACTGCTAAATTAGTATCAATAGTTACCAATGTTCCTCCGTTAGGTGCTATATGATTACTTCTTAATGCTCCATTAGTTTTAATATAAACATCATGAGCAAATAAATTACCCATAAAATCAGCAGTAGCAGTACTAAAAGTCCATCCGCTTGTAGTATTAACTGCCCCGACTATGTTAGACTGAACAGCGGGGTCTCCACAAATACATCTAATTGACGAATTAGCATCGGTATTTCACATATCAAAAGATGAAAAAGCACTAACATATCTATATAATTCACAGTTTGTATCAATTGTTAATTTACCATCAGTAGCAATATTAACATTATCACAATTAATATCAGCATTCGTATAAATATTACCTAACACATCAATAGGCTTATTAAAAGTAGTTTTATTCACTAACCAATCACACATCATATATTGATTAGAAGCATTGCTAACATCGCCAACACTAATGGCAACAAAATCATCATGAGACATATATAAACCTTCTATTGCATCGGGCGTGTATCTTCGTATTGAACCATTATTATTAAAATTCAAATATGAACCATGGTTAACATTTACTGCCTTGTCAGTTCCTATAAAATCAACTGCATCAGTAAATCTCGATTTTCCGGCACAGTTTAAAACATAACCATAAACACCAACAGCACCTAAACCAAATCTATCTTTTACCCAGACACGTCCAACATTAGCGTCTCCGATTTGAGTCTCCCATTGACCTCCTGCGCTACTCATCCACATGCGTCCGTCTCTGTTAATATTGAACTCTCTATTAAACATTTGAAAAGTCATTTGCAATCCTAAATTAGGCGAAGGTGTAGTACTAAACTTGTTTCAAATTATAGAACCACTAGTCAACATATTTAATTACTGTGTAAAGTTGTATTATCACTAAAATTAATAGCACCTGCTACTGATTGAGCGTTAGTGTCTGTTTTATCTAACTTTTGTCCTAATGATGTATCCTGTGATTTATTAGTAGTAATTATTGAATTAATTGTATTTGTATTTCCCGTTATTAATCCACTTAATCCATCTGATTGTAAAACATATCTAGCATCAGAACCTGCTATATCTAAAATAGACAAACACGAAAATAAGCCAGATACTTGTAAATTACTTAATATTGTAGTACTATGATTTAATATTATTTTATCATTTTGAAAAGTTGAAGAATTATTAATTTCTACATCTCCAAAACCTCGCTGATTTAAAAACATAGTTGCTCCACTTAAATGTCCATAAATATAACTATCAAAATAGTTATTATACATTTCAAAGAAATTATTATAATTTCCAAATTCTGCTATTTTGAAAGTTGCAGTAGTTGTTATATTATGTATTAATGTATTATTTATTAATATTGATGTATTTAATTTATTTGATAATAAATTATTAGTTGTTATTTTATTATAATAATCTGCTTCATTGAATGAACCTCCGTTCTGTAAATCTGATATGGCTGAAATATGTGAATTTACTGTATTATTTATTCCTGTTATTAAATTAGAGTTAGAACTAATATTATACAAATTAATTGTTATAGTAGAATTCAAATTATTCATTAAATGTGTATTAGATGAAATATTATTCATACTTGTACTAATTAAATTTGAATAAGAACTAATATTATTGAAATTAGTTGTCATAGTAGAATTTAAATTACTTATTAAATTTGTATTTGACGAAATATTATTAAAGTTTGTATTTGAAGTTATTGTCAGATTACCTATTAAAAATGTATTTGAACTAATATTATTTGATAATACATTCACTTCTGTCTTATTGTATGATTGAGTTATATCGTAAAAATTAGCGTCAATCTGTGCTTTTGTGTAAGTATCTACTTGGTCTGCTTTGTTATTGGGTAAAGCAATTATATCTGATTGATTAGCATATATGTTTCTAATGTTTGTCACCCCGCTTGTAGAATTGATTTCGCTAATTGTGTGCGCTACAACACTTTCAAAGTTTGTTAAATTTATTGAAGGCATTATATATTAATAGTAGAAAATGATAATATTCTTTTTTTTAATATTATCATTTTTACTTATTCTTAATCTAAAATCTGAACTCCGTCATCGCGAATGCTTAATATTTGTTCTGATACTAACGTTATATATATTGTATCTGGCATCAAAGCAGTAAGCGTAGAACCTGATGGTTTAACCCGAATTAACAGTTGCTGTCCTGACTTGGTATTTATCCCAGTATAACTACTATCTGGCACTTTTTCCATATTCATGGCAAAGATGAATTTATTCGATTTATACTGATTAAATTCAATAGATAAATGATGTTGATGAAATAAAGGTAAATTCAATGCTTTTCGTAAATAATAGAACGCTTGTGTTATGCTCTTACAGGGATATTCAGGAAATAGTTTTGAACCGAGTTGTAATTGAAATTCTAAATCAAGGTCGTTGTCATAAATTCCCGAACTAGCAAAAGTAATACGGCTCATAGGATGATAAAACCTATTGAATTCTTTATGAACTTCGGCGCTTGAACCTGTGAGGTCTTCTTTGTTGAAGGTGATGAATGCGGCTGCGAGTTTAGACACAGAACGAGCAACTGTAGTGTTTATTGTTGCTTGACCAACAACTGAATTAGACTGACATATCTAAGTATTATAAGTAATAGGTAATTCTTTTCCATCAAGAAGATGTGCAATGTATTTATTGTGAAGGTCATTTTCCAAGCTTACCAAATCACATTGAAGGAAGCAATTATTTAGTTCGAATTGTCCGCTCGTGTTTTTGAAATCATTAGGCGCCGCTTCACTGGCGGGGAAATCACCACTAATACCAGGTGCAACAATACAATCAGTAAAATTTGAAACCAGTTCAAGTTCCAAAACAAGAGGACACGCTTTTAAAGGAATATACTTAAACTGATTGAATAAACCAAGCATAGGTTTAAAACCAACGACCATTTTTGTTTGAAACCCTGGAATAGAAGAGTTGTCATAAGCAGTTCCAATAACACCAGTTGAAGTGCTCGCTCTTCTTTGTGTTAAATCGTCATCAAATCTAGAACCAAAACTCTGGGCATCTTCATTATCACGAGCACCCTTAGACATTAAGCAACTCATCATTTGATGATTTCTGTTATAATAATCAATGTCTTCAACACTTTGATTACCAGCAATTAACCGCGCTCTTCTAAAGAAGGAATAAGCAGGAGACAGTGGTCTTACCCGCCGATTGTTTGTAGCATCCTTGTTTTCAACATTGAGAAAAACCATCACTGATTGAGGGTCTAACCAACTGTTATCTTCAGCAGTTAATGCAATTTTCAACACACGATTTTCCAGACGAGGGAGTATACACATTTGAACCAGACGGGAAGAATGACACAGACCGACGCTCATTTATATAACTTGCACCTTTATTTGATTTGAATGAAAGGTTGTCAATTAGAATATCTTCAGCACTAAAAGTTTCCATTGCTATATATAATTTAATTTAGAAATAATCTAAACTAAATTGATACATTTATCAATTTACAAAACATATATAAACCATATTTTATATATGTTTTACAAATTGATGAAACTGTAATTTCATTAATTTCTAGAAAAATAATTTTTTTACAAATTGAATAATTTCGCATAATCCTTTTGATTAGATTTATTATTTTTAAATATTTTCATTTTCTTTTTCTTAATCTTATCTTCAACTGGATTATTAGATTTTTCTTTCTCCATCACTAATTCTCTAATTTCTTCATATGTACTTTTCTTATACTTTTTATTGTTTCATTGTCATATTTCTTATGCTGTATCATAATAATGATATGAAAATAATTTTAGTTTTTTTCTTTTTACTATTTCATCAATGTCTGATTGACTGTGATTACAAGTGCTTCTGTTGTCATTGATGAGGAAATAACCAAATTCAATTTTTTTACACACATATTATAAATTGAAATAATCCAGTTATAATCAATATAGTCAGGTCTGACTCTGATACTCCTAATAATGAAACATCCACATTGGCATTTTACATATGTTCGTTTATTATGTCTATATAAATCCATTAATCTTTGTTCAATTGTTAATGGCTTATATGTTGCTTCACTTTCTGTCAAGTTTTCATTTAACTGATTATACATATATAATATTGTATATTTATATGTTTAAGTAGTTATTTGGATTATTTAATACTTGTTTATGTTTTTTCCTTGTAAAATGTTGGTGTTTACTACTTGTTCTATATAAGTGTCCGCATATATCACAAATGATGATTTCTTGTTTCTTTCTTTCATAGTATTCTTTATTACTTTGCTTGTGTCTATGTAGGTTATTCTCT
This sequence comes from Effrenium voratum, assembly GCA_963377175.1. Classification (NCBI taxonomy): domain Eukaryota; class Dinophyceae; order Suessiales; family Symbiodiniaceae; genus Effrenium; species Effrenium voratum. The sequence goes on along the minus strand of CAUJNA010003840.1, from coordinate 234,025 downwards.
TTCCACTTGGCTTTTCTTTCATATTCTTTATCTCTATGTTCCTTTCCATATTCTCTTTGTTTTATTCTGATTTCATCTTTTTTATCTTCATAGTATTCTTTATCATTCCTACCTGCTATTCTATGATTTAATGTTGCCATTAGTCTTATATATTCCCCTTCTCGTTTCCTCAACTGTTCAATATGTTCAATACCTTCAAGTTCTTCCACGAGTTCTATATAAAAGTTGTTTAAACTTAAATCCCTCATTTGTTGATATAACTTTCTTTCTTTAGTTTCTATATTAAGCGCGTTGTACCTATGTTTGCTCATTCTTTTTGATAGTGGTTGGCAGGTAGAACCTATATAACCATCATCATTTATTGTGTTCAAAATTTTGTAAATCTTTGCTTTTGAATAATCCATAACTATTCTTATATACTCTTTTTTTCTTTATTTATAATTTTACATAATTTTATAAGTTATATCATGTCCTTCGTCTTTTCCTTCATCGTGAAAAGAACTATTATAAGAATGAGCAGTTAAAGGGTTTAATGTATGGTCATTTGTTGTAATTGCTGTCATATCAAAAATTGAAATTGGGTCAAATGCACTTCTAAATCTTATGTCGTCTCCATAAGTTTTTTCAAATTAAATACAGGAGCGCCATAAGTTGTAGTGCTAAACCTACCGTTGTAATTTTCATTCAAGGAAAGGGCAACAGAACTACCAAGAGAGTGCCCTTTTAAGAATTTAATATTAGGATTATTCTTTATTACTTCTTCTGCATCTTGATATCTTTCACTGTATTTTGTAAGTCCAAAGGGTATTTTTGTTATATCATCCCAAATGTCTCGTAGTCCATTTTTCCAAATGTTCCGCTTATATATAGTTTATTTCCGCTCACATATAAACCATTATTAGCATCATATGCTCGTTGTAATCCCTGAGCATCACTGAAATTATTTTCTGGATTATAACTATTTAATATTTTGTCAGTTTGTTTCATAACATCTGTTATTTTAGTTGTTTTCTTATAAGGTTGATAATGTTTAATTTTCCCATGCTTCATTTCATAAATTGACTTTTTATTATTAATCATATAATTAAAGCTACAAATTAATTTCTCAATTACTTAAAAATGCTTACATACAAAAAGTTTATATTGACAGTGCCCATAGAATTAGCGGGTCATCATCAAATTTTAGAGTTGAATTGCCGGAAACATTACAAACAGGCAACGGAGTTCATTGCTACATTCATGAAGTAACATTACCTAACTCGTGGTATTCAGTACAGTCAGGATAAAAAATATATGATACTTTTGTTCTTCTCCACTAGTTCCAGATGAAGATAACACAAATGTCCATTATTTAGCGTTACAATTGGACGAAGGAGTATATACTGGTACAGAACTAGCGACAGAATTAAAAGCGAAAATAAATGATGTTGTAGATAATACTAATTTCTCAAATACTTATGAAGTTACTTACAGTGTGAAAACTAATAAAATAGCGATTTCTGCAAACTTTGTCGATAGACAATTTGCAGTGTTAACTGATGAACAAATGAAAATAATATATGCTGATTATATATGGAATGGAAGTTTTAATGCTAATAACTTGCAATCTGTTAATGAAGTTTTTGGAAACTATCAAATAGCAGTTTATCAATATAATAATCCTTATGTTTCTGGTTTCGTTAATCTTCAACCCATTAGAAATATTTATATTCATTCTTCTCAGTTGTCTAATTATAATCAAATAAAATTAAGAACGGGCGATAGTACAGTTGTGAAGAAAGTTCCAGTCACAGCACCACATTCTGGTTTGATTTTCGACTCTGAATTAAATCCACTGGATTACTTGGATGTATCAAATAGAAGCTTTAAACAATTAGATTTTTGGATTAGTAATTCATTAGGAAATGAAATCAATTTAAATGGAGTAAATTGTAGTTTTAGTCTCCTTTTCGTAAAAAGTGACATTATTTGATAATGAAATTGTAATATCAAATGTCAAAAACTTATAATATATAGATTTTCCATATGGAAAATCTATATATATGCATTATGTCAAGTATTGAGGTAGTAGATGTTAATAATGAAACTAAAACAGAAGAAGCACCTGTTAATAATGAAGTCGTTGAACAAAATGAAGCAGTTAATGAAGAACCAACGCCACAAGAAGTTAAACCAGAAGAAGTCATTCCTGAACCAAAAGCGAAAGCAAAAGCACTACCAAGAACTAAAAAAGAAGTTGAATTAGTAGAGTGTGAACAATGCTCTAAAAGATGACATTGAAAAGTTTGAGACACTCACATCCTAAAAATTGTAAAGGGGCAAAAACCGAGATGCTACCAGTTAATCCTCAAAAGAATATTAGAAAGATACAACCTGAAGTAAAAGAAGAAATTAAGAATGAGATTAAACAAGAAGTGATTAAAGAAACTATTAGGAAACCCACGGCAACAGAATTATTAAACCAACATTATGAAGAACTTAAACAAAAGAAAAAACAAGATAAACAAGAAAAAATAAACAAATTATCTTCATCAATGTTTTAAATAATAATCCAATTATATTAATCATGCTTACGAGAAGTCATAGAAATGTAGAATTTGCAAGGGCGCCACAAGTAAAACGTCATTATAATGTTTCAGATTTATGGGGAGTTGCTTCAAGAATGAATTATTCTAAACAGTTGAAAGACACACTGGAAGCGAGACAATCACAAGGAGCATTAACAAAGTATAGAAATGATTTAGCTGAAAGCAACAGAACCGAAAGTTACAGCAAGGAATTAGACAGAATAAGAAACACATTAGACAACACACGGTCACCAGACGGAATACAGACAAAGGAACAACTAACAGTAAGAAAGAAACATTTAGAAGAAATGATTAAGAATATCTCTGATTAATTTATTTTTCTAAACAATTATTATACTATGATTAACTCAATGAATAGATTGAATACAGTAGGACCGGTAAAAGTAGGGCCATTGAAATCACAATTACATGTGAGACCTTCTTATGATGAATTATTGAAAGAAACATTAGTAGGAGATGAGAACCGCCCATCAATTGAAAATGTAATAGACAGAAAAGCAACCAGATACAGATTAAATCAATACGGTAGTCAATTTGATAATGAAGGAGCCTTAGACATTCAAAAGAAACAAGAACTAGACCGGAGAGGAGAAGTTATGAAAGGAGCAATGTCGGACGTTGGTAGTGTAAGAGCTAAACTTAATGATGAATTGAAACTTGCTGACACACTGAAACAACACCAGTCTTTCATTCAAGAAGGACTAACGGAAGCACAGAAACAGAAAGAAGAACTTGCTGAAAAATGAGACTTTGGAGAGAACAACACGAGGAAATGGCAAGTGCTGTATCAAAGAGTTCATATCCTGCCGGTGTAGAAGTTCATTCAATGGTGTCCGCTAATGAAATGCCAGAATTAGAACCATTAGAGGAAGGGGAAGAAGAAGATGAACGAGAAGACGACTCAGTTGTTGAAGTAGAAACAATGAAAAAGGTACAGATGATGACGATGACGCGCAAACAACCGTTACTAATGCTGAGATAATGGAAATGCATGAAAAAGCAAGCGAGTTGGAATTACAAAATGTCGAAAACGAAGAAGTTGATGACGAACGAATTTTCAAAAATTATTTAACTAGTATAAAATGGATGTGGCCGGTGTATCTATCGAAAACTCTGGGAACTATGATGGATAATATAATTTCAAAACTACATCAATTCAATGCAATAAATGCTGATAAATACGATGAGTTCAAAGAATTATTAGACGAATATAACAATGCAAGAACAACAGAAAGAAAAGGAATTCGTGCTCGGTTAGAAACATATTACAAGGACAATGTTTATAACAAATACTTCAAACAGAAACCAAGTTCATCAACTCAACAATAAAATATATAATATTTAAATGTGACTGTTAAATATTATGGATTACGCCGACGCCCTACTTTTGAAGAAATGCTAAAGGAAGCGATGACGCACAGATGAAGGAGACTACGGTTCAAAATACGATAGGAGACTACGGTTGAATGCTAGGGTTCAAACTGATAAACAAGTTCTTCAACACGAGTTGTTCCCTGATATGTTTGATGAAGTAGCACCAACATCACAGTTATATGAAAACAACGAGGCAGACGCACAAACAACACGATATATATCAAAAGATTTTGTTGATGAAATTTATAGCAATGCAATTTCAGGACCAAAAGATGAACCAAAAGATGAAAAGCAGGAAGATTTACAAAGTCTTCATTTAACATCATCATCGTCATCATCATCAACCGAGAAAGATAAGAAAGAGGAAAGCCGAGAAATAAAATCGTTAAGAAGCATATTTTTAGGTGGAGAAGACAAGAGCGTATTTGAACTATTCAAACGTGACAAGAAGACATCCACACCATCAGAACAATCAAGAGAACAGGAAGAAGAACAACCGAGGACACCATTCTGGTCAAGACGACAGGTAGAAGCAAGAAGCAGAAGTGACTCACCAGAAGAAAGAGCAAGAGGTAATCAAATGAACAGAAGACAATTAGAAACAAGAAGCAGGAGCAACTCGCCCCAAGAAATAGCTAGAGGTAGTGAATGGACGAGGGAACAAATGGAAACAAGAAGCAGGAGCAGAAGAACAGAAAGCACAAATACAAAAAGTAGCCGAGGCAAGAAGAAAAAATAAAAACTACTTAAAGACAAAACGCCCTAATATAGTAAAATGACAGGAATTTTCATTAACGGAAATAGAAAACAGAGAATAACGAAAAACGAATTTGATATGATGGTTGAACTGATGAAAGCAGAAAACGACTTAGTCTTACAGATGATAAGCGAACAGAACCAGACTTCGAGCGAGGACAGTGAGCAACCCGTGAGGTGGAGGGACGACCAGAAGAACTACCGCCAGAATTACTACAACAAAAACCTAAAACAGTCTTACACTTGCGAGGACTGTGGAAGGACGATATCAAGCAAATCAAATTTATCTAAACACAAGAAATCTAAAATTTGTTCGCAAGCTTCGCGACAATGCACATTATGAAAAAATAATAATCATTCATCTTATTAAAAACACTTAATGAGATTAATGCGTTCATTCTCAACCCGAAACCCATTTTCTCCAACAGTCAACCCCAGCCCGAAAAACTACTTAAAGAGAAAATACCTTATTATATAGAGTATAGTATTATGGTTACCATGTCAGAAAAAATATCATGGATTTCATTTTAAACAGCCAACAAGGCGAACTAATACAAAAAGAAGGGAGGCAAACACAAAAACTCAAAATAGGCGATAAGACCTACAGATATGCTAAGAACAAACCAGTTTCAAACGTATTGAACACGAAACTCAAGGAAGTGGCGAGGAGTGACGGATATAGAAAGAATGGTCTTTTAATGAAAGGTGCTAATTATCTAAAACTAACGAGAGGCAGACCCTTACAGGATTATGTCAAGCGATTCAAGTCCAAAATCACAGACGAGCAACAAGCGTTCAAGGGATACGCCAACACCTACTCGGTAAGTGATATAAGATTAAAGGGGATGAAAGGTTTATCCTACTTAAAATATCAGAAGCAACGACTGGCCGAATTCCTGAACAGAAGCCCGAACATGAAAATTATCGTGGAAACCGATTTATCATTCAAAAATCCCGACAACGGACTTATTCAAAGGAGGTTAAGAAGCAGAAGATACAATATTCATAATCCCGATGAGTTGAACAGCGTCTTAAACAACATTGGACACGACATTGAGACACAAATTGAAATAACCGAGTACGTTCAGTCGGGTTTGGTTCTTGTTCAAGTTGAAAAGTTAGTCATCAGTTATGACAGATACAATCCTACCCGTGGTTCATCATTTATTCCATTACCCGACTGGGTGGCAAACAAAAAGGCTTGTATTAATATCAAAAATGAGGACGACTTATGTTTTAAATATTCCGTTCAATGTGGATTTTATGAGTTAGACAAAAAAGACCATCCCTGCGACATGTATCATTATAAGAAATATGTAGATGACAAATTCATCAAGTGGGATAATATTGACTTTCCAGTAGGTAATGATGAGATTGAACTATTTGAAGAACAGAACAAACACATATCGGTCAATGTTTATTACATAAACCCCGATACGAATAGTAAAACTATTTTATTATACGAAAGAAGCAACAACCCACAAGCACAACACAAAATCGGTTTGATGAAATTAGACGAAGGTAATAGATCACATTATGTTTCCATCAAAATTACGACAAACTGATGAGAACACAAACCAACAAGAAACACATAACGAAGAAACACTGTAGGTTCTGCTCTCACGGTTTTCAATCAGAAGAACTTTTAAAGAAACACGAAGAACAGGGATGTCTAGCAGTTGAGGGTCAAAAAATAGAAATGCCAGAAGCAGGTGAAACAATAGAATTCAAAAACCATTTCAAGAAACTTAAAGCTCCATTCGTAATCTATGCCGACTTTGAATGTTTAACTGTACCAATTGATGTTAAAAGCAAATCGGCAAAAGCTAAAACTACATCATATCAAAATCATCGTCCGTGTGGCTTTATGATTAATGTAGTCAATGCTATAACCGGAAGTAGTGAGCCTTACTTATACAGAGGTGAAGATTGTATGGATGTGTTTGTAAAAAGAATGCAGAAAGTGAAGTGGGATGTTTTTGAGAAAATGAAGGAGGTCAAAGACCGCATTGAAACCGAGGAGGACTGGGAGGACTCCAATAATGCCACTAACTGCTTCATTTGCGGAAACAAATTTGAGGAAGGTGAAAAGAAGTGCTGGGACCATGGCCACTTTACGGGACAGTATAGAGGTTGCGCCCACGAGGACTGCAATCTACGATTTAGTATGAGATATTATAAAATCCCTGTGTTTCTTCATAACCTTAAAAACTATGATGCCCACTTAATCATCAACAAGGCTCACGAACTGAACAAGAATTCTAAAATAGATTCTAAAATACAATGTATCGCTCAGAACAGCGAAAAGTTTATAATCTTTGGTTTAAAAAATCTTTGTTTCAAGGACAGTTTCAGTTTCTCATCGTCTTCGTTGGATAAGTTGGTGAAGTTGAGTAAATATGAGGATGATAAAAAGCGTGAGAATTGGAAGAACAATTTCAGATACAGCGTTAGAAACCCGTATGTTAAAACCGATGAAGATTTGGATTTATTGACTGATAAGGGTATTTATCCCTTTGACTACTTTGATGATTTTGAAAGATTTAAGGAAAGGGCTTTACCACCGAAAGAAGCGTTTTACAGTAAATTGAGTGAAGAACATGTAAGTGATAAAGATTATGAAAGGGCATTGAAAGTATGGAATCACTTCGGGATTAGAACACTCGGACAGTATCACAACCTGTATTTAAGAACTGATGTTTTACTATTGACCGATGTATTTGAAAACTTTAGAGACTTGTGTATGGAATACTACGGTTTAGACCCCGCTCATTATTATACGTTGCCAAATTTCGCATGGGACGCGATGCTTCTAAAAACTGGTGTTGAAATAGAACAATTGCATGACCAAGAAATGTTTGAGATGGTTGAAAAGGGACTGAGAGGAGGAATGTGTCAAGTCAGTCATAAATTAGCAGTGGCAAATAATAAGTATATGGGGGAAGCATATGATGAGAACAAGCCATCAAATTATATTAGTTACTTGGATGCTAATAACTTGTATGGCTTAGCAATGCCCCAGAAGTTACCGCTAACAAATATCAGGTGGGCAAAGAAAATGCCCAGTGTTGAAAATTGGAATTGACAACGATGAGTTTGGTTATATTATGGAAGTTGATTTGGAATATCCCGAAACATTGCACGACTTCCACTCCGACTATCCACTAGCGCCTGAAATAATGAATGTAAATGTGAATATGCTTTCCGATTATCAAAAGCAAGTCTTCAAAATATATTATGATGGTAAAAGTCCCAAGGACGAGAAAACAAGTAAGTTAATATTAAGTCTAAAGGATAAAGAAAATATGTGGTTCATATCAAGACTTTACAGTATTATTTGAAAATGGGAATGAAAATGACCAAAGTCCATAGGATAAAAAATTTCAACAGAGGGCATGGTTGAAACCGTGGATTGACTCAACACTGGTAAAAGGAAAGAAGCCAAAAGCGATTTTGAGAAAGATTTATTCAAATTAATGAATAACGCGGTGTATGGAAAAACAAAGGAGGACAAAAGAAACCATATGGACTTTGAACTGGTGGATAATGAAGTTAGATACGAAAAATGTGTGAATAACCCAACATTCAAAAACAGATTTATTATAAATGAAAATCTGGTAGGAGTTGAAAAAACTAAAGCGAAACTGAAATTGGATAAACCGATTTTCCTGGGAATGAGCATTTTAGATTTAAGCAAATTACATATGTATCAGTTTTACTATGATGTATTGAAAAAGAAGTATAATGAAAACATAAAACTGGTTTATACTGATACTGACAGTTATGTAATTCAATCAATGACTGATGATGTCTACAAGGATTTCAATGATATAAAGCAACACATGGATTTTAGCGACTATCCTGTTGAGCATCCATGTCATGACAAAACTAATAAAAAGGTCTTAGGAATGTTTAAGGACGAAGTGAATGGAAAAATCATTACTAAATTCATCGGATTAAAACCTAAATCTTACGCCTTCACAATTCACGGTGAGGATGATGAACATAAGAAATCAAAAGGTGTAGTGAAACACAAAGTTAAAAAAGAACTGTCGTATCAGAACTACCACGAAGCATTATTTCAAAACAAAAAGCATGAAATAACATATATCTTTATTCGTAGTCGCAACCATCAATTATTTTCAATGTCTCAAGTAAAGCAATCTCTCAGTAATTATGAAAATAAAAGGTTTTATATTGATGCTTCATTTCATTGCCATATGGGCATTATTCCATAAAATAATTATCTAAATAGTTCTAATAATATGAAATTATTAGAATTATTTTCAGGGACAGGCTCGGTTGGTCGGGTTGCTCGGGATTTGGGTTTTAGTGTTATTTCCCTTGATTTGAAAAATGCAAATATCAATACTGATATTTTGAGTTGGGATTATCGTGAGTTTGATGTGGGCGAGTTTGATGTTGTAGACAAATCAATTAAATTATTATCCTGAACTGAAATTATAACCATAATATAATAATAACATGTAAAATCTTATATGTTATAATTATACTGAACTTTTAACCTATAAATGAAAATTAGTGAGAAAACACTAACAAAACAAATACACCACCAACACCTCAGAACTTGATAGCTACTAAAAAGGCCAACTCTTTCAAATGAAAAAATGTCGGCCCCCAGCCCAACAATGAACAAGGCGAGAATTTACCCAAATGATTACCTTAACGAAAACGATATATAAGCTCCTCAAAACACCCCTTTTAAAAACGAATAAGGGGGGACACAGATTTGAGATTAACATAAAACCAGAACAGGCAACCATCAACAGGCCACCCCCCGGCTAGCCCCTTTTTACATTTTTTTTTGGGGGGGGGGCGTGATCCGGAATGGGGTACGCAATCCGGAACGGGGAGGGGGTAGGGGGGTGGCGGTGCTTTTTCTGAGAACTTTGGAAAATGTAATCCGGAACGGGGTACGCAATCCGGAACGGCGAAAATGCTTTTTCTGAGAACTTTGGAAAATGTAAGGGTGGGGGGGGGGCTCTATCCGGAACGGGGTACGCAATCCGGAACGCGGGGGGGCACGATCCGGAACGGGGTACGCAATCCGGAACGGGGGGAGAGGGTAGGGGGGTGGCGGTGCTTTTTGTGAGAACTCTGGAAAATGTAAGGGTGGGGGGGGGGGCGATCCGGAACGGGGTACATATTCTAGAACAAGTGGGTTCAGGCGGGGGCATGGCTGCTTTTTAAGATGTTTTTGAGAATTTTGAAAAATGTAAATGGGTTGGAATATGTAGGTGCGGGTCGGGGGGGGCAGCAGCTGGGGGGGGGGGGTGGCGCTGTACGGGGCCCCCTGAAAATACTGGCTATATTGTGCAAATTCTGGGGTGCTATTCGGGCCTATTTGGGGCGCGGCCCGCTGCGATGATAGAGCAGCAGGTTGAGGTGGCCAGGTAGAGCATGCCCAGGCCCCCAGCGCTGTCTCGGCTGCTGACATTTCATGAATCATTTCTGGTATTCGCTGCTACTCTCCGCCTGCTGCAAACTGCGCGAGGCCTGCAACACAAACCTTCAAGCTTCTACCTGTTGCCCGTCAAAATCTTAAGGGTTTTCGTTTGCCCCAACTCTCGCGCGCGTACGCTTACCAGCGATGTCTGGAGCCAATGCTTTGCTTGCAAGCATAATAGCTGAGTCATGAGTAATCTTGCGTTTTATGGGAAAACCAACAAGACGCACAACTTGTGGCTGCTTGTGGCGACAACCTGACATGCTCAGAAATTAGGGGTTGGAAGGCGACAGCCCAAATCTTGCTCATAGGCCTTTGTGCTTTTGTGGATATTGGTATGAATCTTAATCTATGGTTGCTCAATTTGTGGAGCATTTCAAGACTCATTGATCCATTGTTCTTCACCATTGCGTTGACATGCTGTAGTTTAAAGAATCTTTGGCGAAGGTGTTAACCAGCAATGTTGCAACATTTCTTCAACATCAACAGTTGCGTCAACATATCCTGACGCATGGAAATTTGCCACCATTCACGTATGGGTATATGGTCTGACCGGGCCCCGGTCAGGCTTGTCCGGGGCCCGGTCTGTACCTAGCCCCAGTCAGGCCCGACTGGGGCCCGGTCTAGACCTGCAGCCTTCTGCAAACTGCACCAGGCCTGCAACACGGCACGGCAAAGATAAACCTTTAAGCTTCTACGTTGGCCGTCAAAATCTTAAGGGTTTTCGTTTGCCCAAACTCTCGTGCGCGTACGCTCACCAGCGATGTCTGGAGCCAGCAAAGCCTTGCAAGCATAATAGCTGAGTCTGAGTAATCTTGCTTTCTATGGGAAAACCAACAGCACACACAGACATGTGGGGCTGCTTGTGGCGACAGCCTGACGTGCTTTTAAAAATTTAGAGAGGTCGGAAGGCGACGGGCAAATTCTTGCTCATAGGCCTATGTGCTTTGTGGATCTGGGTATGAATCTTAACCCATGGTTGTTCAATTTGTGGGGCAACTTTTGGCACCACAACAGTTTCAAGACTCTTTGATCCATTGTTCTTCACATGCTGTAGTTTAAAGAATCTTTGGCAAAGGTGTTAACCACCAATGGTGCAACATTTCTTCAACAGGCATGGTTTTCAACATCGTTGCTTCAACGTATCCTAACTATCGAAACTTGTCGCCATGCACGTATGGGTGCCGGGCCCCGGTGTGGTCTGACCGGGCCCCGGGTCTGACCGGGCCCCGGTCAGGCTTGACCGGCGCAAAGCACGCTGTCTCGGTTGCTGACATTTCGTGAATCGTTTCTGATAATCGCTGCTACTCTCCGCCGTTCAGGGCCTGACTGGGGCCCAGTCAGGCCCGACCAGGGCCCGGTCTAGACCTGCAGGCTTCTGCAAACTGCACGAGGCCTGCGCGCGGCACGGCAAACAGAAACCTTTAAGCTTCTACGCTGGCCGTAAAAATCTTAAGGGTTTTCGTGTGCCCCAACTCTCGTGCGCGTACGCACACCAGCGATGTCTGGAGCCAATGCTTTGCTTGCAAGCGTAATAGCTGAGTCTTAGTATTCTGCTTTCTATGGGAAAATCAACAGGACACACAAACATGTGGGGCTGCTTGTGGCGACAACCTGACGTGCTCAGAAAAATTTAGGGGTTAGAAGGCGACAGCGCAAACCTTGCTCATAGGCCTTTGTGCTTTTCTGGACATGGGTATCTACCTTAACCTATGGTTGTTCAATTTGTGGGGCAACTTTTGGCACCACAATGGTTTCAAGACTCATTGATCCATTGTTCTTCACATGCTGTAGTTTAAAGAACCGATGGCGAAGGTGTTAACCACCAATGACCCATGGAAACTTGTCACCATTCACGTACGGGTACCGGGCCCCGGCATGGTCTGACTGGGCCCCGGGTCCTGACCGGGCCCCGGGTCCTGACCGGGCCTGGTTTGGACTGGGCCCCGGTCGGGCTCTACCGGTATTCGGTGAGACAGTGTACGGGTTTCGTGAATCGTTTCTGGTAATCGCTGCTGCTCTCCGCCGTTCAGGGCCTGGCAGGACCTGACTGGGGCCCAGTCAAGCCCGACCGGGGCCCGGTCTAGACCTGCAGGCTTCTGCAAACTGCACGAGGCCTGCAACACGGCACGGCAAACATAAACCTTTAAGCTTCTACGCTGGCCGTCAAAATCTTAAGGGTTTTCGTTTGCCCCAACTCTCGCGCGCGTACGCTCACCAGCGATGTGTGGAGCCATGCAAGCATAGTGGCTGACTCTGAGTAATCTTGCTTTCTATGGGAAAACCAACAGGACACACAAACATGTGGGGCTGCTTGTGGCGACAGCCTGACGTGCTCTTAAAAATTTAGAGTTCGGAAGGCGAGAGGCAAATTCTTGCTCATAGGCCTATGTGCTTTTTGGACATGGGTATGAATCTTATTCTATGGTTGTTCATTTGTGGAGCAACTTTTGGCACCACAACGGTTTCAAGACTCATTGATCCATTGTTCTTCACCATTGTGTTGACATCGCATGGTATAAAGGATGTTTTGTAAGGTATTTAACCGCAGTATTTTGCTGTTTCTTCCAACAAACATGGTTTTCAACATCGTTGCTGGCATCCTGTATATGGAAACTTTGTCGCCATGCAGACGTGAATTACCAGGCCCCGGTGGCCAGTGACCGGAGCCCAGATGCGGCCGGAGCCCCGTCCAGGCTTGACAGCTTCTTGCTGTCTTTGATTTGCTGACATTTCATGAATCGTTTCTGGTAATCTCTCAGCATTCAGGGCCGCGACTGGGGCAATCCAGGCCGACCGGGGCCGATGTAGACATACGAGCTTATACCGACACGAGGCCTTGTACAACACAACACGAAAACAAACACTCGACCTTTAAACATACGCTGTATCAAGATCTTTAAGGACCGTTTTGCCTCCAACTTCTCGTTGATGATACGCACACCAGCGATGTCTGGAGCCATGCAAGCATAATAGCTGACTCTGAGTAATCTTGCTTTCTATGGGAAAACCAACAGGACACACAAACATGTGGGGCTGCTTGTGGCGACAGCCTGACGTGCTCTTAAGAATTTAGAGGTCGGAAGGCGACAGGCAAATTCTTGCTCATAGGCCTATGTGCTTTGTGGATATGGGTATGAATCTTAATCTATGGTTGTTCAATTTGTGGAGCAACTTTTGGCACCACAACGGTTCAAGACTCATTGATCCATTGTTCTTCACCATTGTGTTGACATGCTGTAGTATAAAGAATCTTTGGCAAAGGTGTTAACCACCAATGTTGCAACATTTCTTCAACAGGCATGGTTTTCAACATCGTTGCTTCAACGTATCCTAACCTATGAAAACTTGTCGCCATGCACGTATGGGTGCCGGGCCCCGGTGTGACCGGGCCCCGGTCAGGCTTGACCGGCACAAAGCTCGCTGTCTCGGTTGCTGACATTTCGTGAATCGTTTCTGATAATCGCTGCCACTCTCCGCCGTTCAGGGCCTGACTGGGGCCCAGTCAGGCCCGACCAGGGCCCGGTCTAGACCTGCAGGCTTCTGCAAACTGCACGAGGCCTGCAACACGGCACGGCAAACAGAAACCTTTAAGCTTCTACGCTGGCCGTCAAAATCTTAAGGGTTTTCGTGTGCCCCAACTCTCGTGTGCGTACGCGCACCAGCGATGTCTGGAGCCAATGCTTTGCTTGCAAGCATAATAGCTGACTCTGAGTATTCTTGCTTTCTATGGGAAAACCAACAGTGGGCGATCCGGAACGGGGTGCGCAATCCAGAACGGGCAGGAGGGGGAGGGGGGTGGCGCTGCTTTTTTTCAAAATCTGGAAAATGCAAGGATCTGGTGGCAGACGCGCGATCCGGAATGAAAGAGCATAATGATAAGTTTTCTATTTGCTCCATTTGTGTGGGCAGCATACGTGCTCGAAGTTTGGCACAAGTTGAGTGGACATTTTGTCAAGGGACAGGATTTGATTGAGGGGCTGCCTGGTGTGGAACTGAAATGACAAAAATCTTGAAACATGTTTGTTTGCTCCGAGTGTGCGGGTAGCATAGGTGCTCGAAGTTTGGCGCAGGTTGAAGGGAAATTGTGTAAAGGGACAGGATTTGATTGAGGCGATTTCCTGGTGTGGAATGGAAAGGACAAAAACCTTAAGTGTTTTTGTTTGCTCCATTTGTGGGTAGCATACACTGAGGGTTTCTTTGGAACTTCCATTTGGGAAATGGTTGCTGGCATATTTTGTGTTTTGTCTTATTGTTTTTTGCTTGGAATTCTGCATTTGTTTGGAATGTCCATTTGGGACATGGCTGCTGACATGTTGGGACGTTTGTTTTTCCTCGCCTTTTTTTGACTTCTCGCGATTTCTCGGCGATCCCGAATGTACTGGGCTCCTTTTTGAACTTTCATGTGGGACATGGTTGCTGACATGTTGTTCTTGTTTGTGTTTTTCGAGTTTCTTTGGAATGTTGCACGTGCTGCGTTCCGTTTTGCAAACTTTGGAGGTCCTCGGGTTTCCGTCGGACATTGCCATCAGAATGGAACTGTCCCCTACTATTGGCAATTCTTGTTTTTTTCCAAGACTGAACCTTGGATTTAGTCTGTGTTTTGGGTTTGCATTTGGGACATGGTTGAGCTACATGGCCAATCTGATCCTCACTGTTGAAACAATCAACATTCATTTGGCTAAGCTCCGGGCAAGTGTCTGAAGATAGTTGTTTGATTTTCATGCATGTTGTACGAAGTTTATACGCGTTGCCGATGCATTGTCTATGCATCTTCTATGCACGTGTTCATGCATATTTTGAAAAAGCAAGTAGAAAGCGCGTAGAAACCCAGGGAAAGTGCATAAGAAATGCGTAGATAATTCATAAGAGTCAAAAATGCATAAAAAGTGCATGCACAAGTGCATAGGACATACATAGAACACGCATAGAAAACGCGTAGAACACGCATAGACAATTCATAGAACACTCATTGACCAACCATACGTAGAAAACTCAGGACATTCATGGAAACATACAAAGCACAGGACATTCACATAGGTTCTAGGATGTATTGAGGGCTGCTACATGACAGACATGCACGCACCATGTGCTCTATAAATTTGCTGCCAACGGCATGGGCGCATTTGCGAACTAAGAGGAGGGCCAGCAAATGTACAACAACCAAGGACCGCAAGATTCAATTTCAACAGGTGGGAGTGTGAGATTAAGCCTTGGCAATTCTAAAATTTAAAATCACCAGTGCTAAGTTAAGTACTGGAAACCGAAGATTCAGTCTCGGCAATACTAAGTTTAGGGTTGGCAGCGCTAAACTAAGTTCTGTAAATCTAGGAGTAAGTCTTTACAATATCAAGTTTAAGTAGGGGACAGTCCCATTCTGGGACATTCGCATGAAAATTCGAGGAATTTCGAGGACGGCTTAAAAATCACAAAAGAACGCAGTAAATGCAAAATTTAACAGAAACAAAAATCAAAAAACAACATGCCAGCAACCAATTCCCAAATGGATCTCGTTTGAAGCTACAAGGTGCAAACTCAAAAAAGCATGAGCGCTCAAACACATGAGAAACAAAAACACAAACATGATGAGATTTCGAGCTTTCTTGTTTTCTCCTTGAGTTGTCAGGTTTTTGCGAATTTTCGGGTTGCTGCTTTTCCGGATTTGTCGCGCCAGTTGTGTTTTCCAGATGTTTTGCATTTTTGCGTTTTTTGTTGAATGTTTACGCGTTGCGTTTGTCGTTCAAATGTTTATGTGTTTTTTCCGAGTTTTGAGTTTTGAATGTTGGTTTGTGTTCTTTGAGCTTTCGCGTGTTTCGCACTTTTCGATGTGTTATTCACAATGTTTGCCGTGTTGTCATTGGATGAGCCTTGGCGTTTGCAAGTTTCATCCCCAATCCCACCCAATTACACGTTACTATGCTTAAGTAAACTTTAGAGCCTCCGGCTCAGTCCACCAACATTGTCCTCTCCCTTTTCTCCTTCCTCTCTTCCTTGTCTCCCTTGTGTGTTCTGTCGTCCTCTCTCCCTCCCTCTGCTCCCATCCTCCCCATCCCCCCAAGCCTCTCTCTCCCCAATCTCCCTCTCTGGTATGTATGCATGCATGTACATAAGTATGTATGTATGCATGTATGTATGTATGTATGTATGTATGTATGTATGTATGTATGTAATGTAACATAATGTAAAATAAATAGAAATCATAGTAATGTATGTATACATACATGTAATACAATACAATATAATATAATATAAATAATATTATATTAATATAATATAATATAATATAATATAATGTATATAATATATGTATATGTATGTGTGTGTATATGAATATGTGTATATGTGTATGTATGTATAATGTATGTATGTATGTATGTGTATATAATATAATATAATATAATATAATATAATATAATATAATGTATGTATATAATATATATATGTATATAATATGTGTATGTATGTATGTATGTATGTATGTATATGGATATACGTGTGTGTGTATGTGTGTATATAATATAAATATAATATAATATAATATAATATAATATGTATGTATGTACATGCATCATCGTACGTATGCTATGTATGTATGTATGTATGTATGTGTGTATGTGTATGTATATAATATATGTATATATAAATATATATGTATGTATGTATGTGTGTGTGTATATATGTATATAATGTATATATGTATATATAATATAATATATATATCATATCATATCATATAATATATGTCTACTGTGTATACATATACGTATGTATGTAATATAATATAATATAATATAATATATGTATGTATTATAATATAATGTAATGTATAATATAATATAATATATAATATATAATATAATATATATATATAATATATATATATATGTATGTATATATGTATGTATGTATATATGTATATGTATATAATATCTGTGTAATAATAATATGTGTGTATGTATATAATATAATATAATATATGTATATATAAATAGATATATAATATAATATAATATGTTATAATATAATATAATATAATATATAATATAATATAATATAATATATGTATGTATGTATACATACATGTATGTATGTATGTATGTATATAATATAATATAATATAATATAATATATGTATATATATATATATATATATATATATATATATATATATATATATATATATATATATATATGTATATAATGTATGTATGTATGTATGTATGTGTATAAAAACATGTATATAAATAAAAAAATAAATATGTATATAATACATGTATACATGTATGTATGTATGTATGTGTGTATGTATCCTTGCTGTATGTATGTATCGCCATGGATTTCATGCATCATGTGTGTGTTTCCCATAACCTGAGACATGGCGTTTTTCATAAGAGAATCCAAAAAACATTGGTGCTGGTTTTCAGCAGAAGGATGGGAAGCCAAAAAGGCAACAAAAAAAGAGCCGGCAGGGGGATCGAGCCTTAGAGAACGTCATCAGATTACCGTCAGCTTCCCCAAGACTCGTTTTGGTGGAACGTGGAAATCAGATGCACCGCGCGCGGTGGATCCCCCCGTCCCCTCCGCCCCCCTCCCCCTCGCCTCCCCGCCTCCCAGGATCCCCCCTCCCCACTCCCGGATCCCCCAAAACCTACGTAATAGACGTCGGGCGGGGGGGGGGTTAGGGGGGGGGTTATCCTCTATCCTCTAGTAAGTATCCGACACGCCGAGCAATGTCGGCGGATACTATAACAGTCTATTTGTTCGTAGCATACTTCCTACGGAGGGCCTGGACGTTTCGATGTTTCATGGTTTTGTTTTTTCCTCGGTTTTAACAAAACACACGGCGACAAAACAAATGGAATGTCCCCACAAACCCTGAGCAAAGGCAAGTTCCCAGGAAACCTCGATCGAGAATTCACAAAAACCCAAGACACAACAAAAAAAACAACATGTCGCCCCACAGCAATAGGAGCGAATGACCTGAAACGGAATTAAGTATCACGGGCCATGTAACTTGCAAACTGTGTTCATGTGCATCCATGTGCCCCACAAACGCTCACACCCTGCCAAAAGCGATTTCCGTCAAATTTCCTCAAAAGTGTACATTGACGTTCTTTTCTGCATGTACGGAAATTCCAGTACTTTTTGGAGGGTTCAGGTTGAGCGCAAAGCCTCCTAACGTATTTCGGCAAAGTTCTTGCCCCGCGTACCACCTACCCATACCTACCCCACTCAAACTAGCAAAAAAACACGCGTTTCCGCTGTTCCTTGGAAATATGTGATTTCCGCTCTTCACTGTCAGCTTCATGCGCCAGGCGCATTGCTGCAAGCGCTACCAAATTTGATGCAACAGGGCGCTGAGTTTAGTGGCAACTTCCTTGGCTAGGTTATGGTGTAGCTGTTGGGTTGCAATGCTGGGTTAATTTCTTTGTAATTGTGTATTTTCCTGATCAGTTTTGTTCCGAAAAATCACTGATTATTTCTGCCCTCTTTGCTTGATTACACACAGATCAGCATGTGTATACAAGTCTATTCATGCCACGCCCATTTTTCCGCATATTTATTGGTGTAGTTGTTTGATGGCCAAAACAGGATGATGTTACGGTGAGCTTCCAACTCACCCGCGTCTAGGTGTGGCTTCACACGGTCTTGCATCTCAGAAATCTGGCTGTCCTTAATTGACTGGCTGTGGCGGCACAAGCTAAACCAAAGAACGTTCATGAGTGCACCCTATCCCTGTTCGGAGTTCATTTGTCGTCAACGCAGTGTCAGCCTGTTCTTTGAGACGATTACTCTGCGTCCGTTCAAGATATATTTGACATTCCTTAACTTTAGAGCCTCGCCAAGATTGTACCTGCGTAAAGCCTAGGCAGGGTTTGCGCTGCAGCGTCATTTCCCCCCGAGTTGCCCTTATTTCCGTGCACTTCCCCGCCATTACCCCTTTCTTTCCGCTTTACTACCCCTCAAATCCCATGCGTTTCCCTGGTTTCGTTCACGTGGTATTTTTCATCAAACGGCATACGCCGCTTGGCTCAAGTTTCTTGATTAATAGGGTTCTTGTTAAAGGGCGCGGTGCTGCGGGTTTCGGATTCTGCCTTGAAATAAGCAATACCAGCGCGAAGAAATGAAAGTTAATGATAAGAGTGAACTTTTACATTTTGATGAGTATCATCCAGAAGGAGAAGAAAGTGTTATTTATTCACACACAAAGACAAATAATTCGCTGTATGAAAAATACTACAATCAAGACACTTCACAGTATTTTAGTAGCTGGCTGTGCGTGAGTCGGGGGCTGGCTTCGGGGCTCGCGCGACAACATGACTTGCCGCGCGCTGCGCGTGTGAGCTGCGCGTGAGCTTGATGGGATGCGGCAAGCTTCTGGGCTTTTGGGATCTCCTTTTGGGAGAGTATCACTGGCCTGGGGTGAAGTTGCAGGGTGCCGGGGTGTGACTGAGGGTCAGGGTGTTCTTGAGTTTGGCAGGCTGCTGTCAAGGCTGCTCAGACTCGAGTTCTCTCATGAAATGTGTATCTCAAGTTCGAACTTGACTTTTGTGTTTCGGGTTTCCTTTCGCGTTTGCGTTTGGAAGTGACTTTATTTCGAGTTTCAGGACTTGGGTTCCAGGAGAGCGTGGCCTACCCACTGGCCAAAGGCGCCGGCTTCGCGCCTGGCAGCCAAGATGGCGCATGCGGTGGAGTCATGGACTGGAACCGAACCCTCTTTGAGAAAGTTTTGAGTCTTTTTCTTTGAACTGTTGAGCTTGAAGCCTTTCTTCGGAACTCTTCCAGGGATTCCACGGACTCAGTTGGCATGAGGCTTGACATGGACCTGGCCATCCTGCTGCTGCCCACGCTGAAGAGCTTGCAAACGGTGCTCCGCTCATTTCGTATCGCGAGTTGGCGAGTGCCTGCTTATCAACGCCCGTGTTCAAACATGTGCGTCTCCTAGTGTGCACGCCAACGCTTCGCACAGGCCCTCCGGGGCAAAGGAGGCCGCGCCAGAGAGCGTAGAGCTTAGGGTCAGCAAGTGGTCGCAAGCGCGACGCATTGCATTGCTGTTAGGTGGATGCCGCTGGATGATCCAATTTCCTTTCACATTGCGGTTGCCGTGCTGATTGCCATCAACAGCGTCATTCACGCCCCTGGTTGGCATCGTGTTTGTGTCGACTTAGTGTGTATCATGCCAAGTGTGCAATGAAACAAGGTTGGTGCTCACTTTGTCCACATGAACCTCATTGCGGGTTCACCGACCTTTCAGCCACACTCTTGGAAAGGGCTTTGGGATACTTCTGATCCACGAGAATTGCAGGAGCGACCCCTTAGAAGCCTGGCATCTTACGAGCCAGGCTGGGGGCACCCGTCCTGAGAAGTCTTAACAGTCGTGGCAACTTCAACGCCTCCGGCGCAGACCGCCGACTTCCTGCTTTCTTCTATGTGCCGTACAAGTGTTCCTCAGTACTTTCCTAGTAGTTTGCGAGAATTCACCCAGAGTATTCCTTCAATAGTCCATAGCATTGCCATTAATATATGGAGATTAATATTCCCCCGGAATCATCCTGGTACCACCCAAAACACTCGCCAAGTGTTCAGAATTCCGTTTGTATTCTTTGAGAGTTCCCCCAAATGTTGCCCTAGTATTCCTTTAGTATTTTTGGCACACCCCTAGTATTTTCTCAATTCGCCTAGTGTTTTTGGCGTGCTCCTACTATTTTGCTTTAAACTCCTCCACTAGTAGTCCCTTGTTGTCCCCCCCACGTTGGACTGTATTTAATGGCCTGCGGCCTGGTTCCGCCGCCCCCACACGCCTTAGAATTTCGGCCCGGGACGAGAGAAAGCACGCGATATGTAGACAGACACAGACAGACACAAAGACACGCAGACAGACACGCAGCGGGGGGGGAGGGTCTTCGCGGACACGAAGACAGACGCAGATGCGCAGGCAGACGCAGACAGAGCCAGACAGACACAAATACACAGACAGACACGCGGGGGGGGGGACACGAAGAAAGACGCAGATACGTAGACAGACACAGACAGACACAGACAGACACAAAGAGACAGAGACAGACACGCAAGGGGACTTCGCGGACACGAAGACAGACGCAGACAGACCCAGACAGACACAAAGAGACACAGAGACACGCAGGGGCAGGGGGGGTCTTCGCGGACACGAAGACAGATGCAGATACGTAGACAGACATAGACAGACACAGGGGGGGGCGGAGGGGTGGGGGAAGACTACCCGAAGCCTAGGGAAGAAGCCCGAAAGCACAGGACACGCGCGTTGTTTGGTCCCGAAACAGTATCGGAAGACTAGGAGAAGAAGCCGGAAAGATTGCGGAAATTTACGGGAAGAAGCTTGAAAGATTTCGGAAGACTACGGGAAGAAGCTGGAAGACTACGGAAGACTACGGAAGACTACGGGAAGAAGCCGGAAGACTACGGAAGACTACGGAAGACTACTGGAAGAAGCCGAAAGATTACGGAAGATTACGGGAAGAAGGCGGAAGACCACGGAAGACTACGGGAAGAAGCCGGAAGACTACGGAAGATTACGGGAAGAAGCCGAAAGATTACGAAAGATTACTGGAAGAAGCCGGAAGACTACGGAAGACTACGGGAAGAAGCCGGAACACTACGGAAGACTACGGAAGGACTGGGGGGGGGGAGGTGGGGGAGGGGGGGGGAGGGGTGGGGAAATCCAGAATTCCTGAAATCCAGAAATCCAGAGATCCAGAAATCCAGAAATCCAGAAATCCAGCCGACGTAGAAACCAGCCCCAAGGGCCGCCCCAAGGGACATATAGGTATATATATATATATATCTACATAATCATATTCACATTAAACTTATAGAAAGCATATCAACAAAAGCAACACAGAACACACCGCCCCCATGCCGAAAGCATGGTCCATTCTGGACCAGGCATGGGGTCGGCGGATTCATTGCAGCCGCTGGGGCGGTAGTACTTTTCCACCCGCAGACGAAGACAAATTCTGAAGACGCATTCGCCCAAGGCTCCCAAAAAGCGCGAAGACAAATTTCCCGAAGCCAATTTTTCCGACCCGAAGCCGAATTCTTCCGCGCAGACGAATTGCAAAGACGAATTCCCGAAGACGCACTCCCGCCCGAAGACGAGTTGCGCAGACGAATTTGCCGGAACCAAGCTCCCTCCCGAAGTCGAATTCCTCCAAAGACAAAATTCCCCGAAGCCGAAGTCTCCGAAGCCGAATTTCTCCCGAAGATGAATTGCGAACACGCGCTCCCCGAAGCCGAGCATGCTGACAGCGAGCGTTCGTGGTAATCTCGGACTGCTTTATAAAGTTGCAACGGCGAGGCTTTGATTGGCGCTTTGCAGTTCGGGGGTCCCGCTTGCACCCGGCCGTGGTGGCCCTGTATGAAGCAAAAAGCTGGGCGATGTGAGCGTGGTACATGCTACGAGGCTCAACGGACCCGATCGGGGCCCGAGGTGCAAGCGGGCGCTTGCAGGGCCTTGAAACGCATGCGGGCCTGTGCCAACTCCAGCCGCCCATAGCTCACCGCCGTTTTGCGTAGGATGTCGCCTTATAACTGTATAAAGCAAAGCTGGGCGCTGCCAGCTTCGACGGTGCAATCGAGCGCCGACTGTGCAATCGGGCCCTAATCAGGCCCGATGGTGCGGCTGATTCGAAGAGAAGACAATGGCAAAACCAAGCGTTTCAGGCCCCTATGTTTATATGCCGAAATGTCCCTTCACGACAACTGGTTGGTGAGGCTTGGGCTGTTTTTCCCAACAGCTGAAAGCGATGGGGTCTCTGCCCACACATAGGCTCCGGGTGGTCTGGGGAGGTAAGGTTCCGCGAGGGTTCCGCGAGCAAGTGCAAAAGCTCCGGGAAGTTTCCGGGCTGGGGGGCAAGTTCTGTGAGGGTTCTGGAGGGTTCATGGGGGGGTTACAAGGAGGGTTCTAGGAGGTTCCGCAAGGGTTCTGGGAGGGTGTGGTGCTGTTGGGGATATCGCCTTATTCGGTGGGGACCTTGCGTTTGACCCTCTTTGCTGATAGTGCTGGCGGTGCTGGTGATGTTGCGCAGTGGCCCACAGGGAATTGAACGTGTTGGAATCACTGGGTGGCCCACCCAAGTCCGGATTCGTCCCGGGGAGGGGCAAGGAGGGGAGCAGGTAAGTTTCTTTTGTCCAACACACTGGTCGGCAGATCTTCTTGCGTTTCGGCGCTTGGCACACCTTGGCCACCTTGGGCATGCAGGAACAGATCTCGGGGACCTCCGTTGTTGCAGCCTAAGCCAAGCAATTGACCCCTGAAAATTGCACGTGCAGCAGCACCCCATGCAGTGGATGCAGTGCCACGGGGTGCCATGCGGTGCCACGGGACGGAGGACTCTTTGCTGCTGACACGATCCAATTTCACAGGTCCCTGCCTCAGCCGAACCCGTGAGCTCCAAGCCCCACGTTGGTAAGAACATTAGTCAGGCAAAGCGGAAACAAGCGTTTAAACTGCTCTGGCTTCGTCGGAATTGAGTTGCACTGGGAGTGCTGGAGTTGCTGGGCATGGCCTGAATACATGAATGCAGCTGGTGCCTAAACCCATTGAATGCGCAGTGGCTCAAGGCGGAGCAATGCCATCGTTTTGGGCCTTCGTCCTCGGGGTGAGTGGGGCTTTGGGTGAGATTTCAAATGAGACCGGGTCCACCACCGTGCCGCCTCTCAGCGACTTTCGCTGCGACCTGCTGAGCATCTTCACCCACAGCAGGAGCGGGGCATGTGACTCGTGAAGCAAGTTGCCTGCCAGCGCGCATGTAGTTGATTGCGCTACCTACGGCGCATTTGGTGATGTAGCAGTAGTATCATTTAGGCAATGTTAATGCAACTTTTGCGCAACTGTCAGGGCCTCCCTGCTGCCAAAATGCGCGGGGGGCACCCGCTGCTATGCTGGTGAAACCATTTCCTCTTGTGGGTATGCCCTGGCGCGCTTACGGCATCGTCACATGTGTCGCAGGGCATCTTGCTCCGCGCAGGGCAGTTTGAACATTTGCACTTTGAAGAGAAGGAAAGGACAAACAGTCAGATTGACGTTGGGTTTCTCTTGCAACTTGCAGTCGCCAGGGGCTATGGCACTGAGCACCTTGGAAGACATAAAGCAAAAGCCAAAGCCAAAGCAGTTTTCTAAACTTGTGCCTTTACCAATTCGTGTCTCAGCCTGTTTGTCTGTTTGTCTGGTCTTGTCTTGTCTTGTCTTGTCTGTCTGGCTGGCTGTCTGTCTGTCTGTTTGTCCGTCTGTTTGTCTGTCTGTCTGCCTGTTGCGTTGACATGTTTTCTTGGAGCAAACGACGCCTGTGGCCTTGCTGAGGTGCTGTGCGCCTGTGATTTCGATGTGCAGCCCGGGCGCAACATGCTTCGCCACCAGCCGGATAGAGACGTGTCTTCCTTGGGCCGTGTGCTGCGCGCCAAAGGTCGTCACCTGCTTGTCGCCCTCCTGCAGTCAGAACTTCCCAGCCTGCACCGGCCTCTGACGTCACATCTCTGACTGAATGATGCGATGCTTGGACAGAGCTTCACAGCCTCTAGCCGAACCGGCTTGCATCCCACAGTTTGCAGCCGTCCACTCTGAAGGAGAGGTTGGCAGACAGAATTCGCATGATCACGTGATGTGGTTTGCAGTACTTCAGTACAAGTCTCCAAGATATGCGGCCAAAAGCGCGCGATATCACACTGGCACGCTAAAAAGGAGCCACACTTAGCTGCATCAGAAGGGAGAATCGGGCAAGAGATCGATCCGCATTGGCAAAGCATCCAAAGATATTGAGGCCTTCTGATTACTGCCTTGATGCTTGTCATTTATGCATCTTGGCTGCAGGAACTGCTTGGCCACTTCTGTCGAAACATGTTGCATACAGTCTAAGGTGATGGCGCTTCCATCGGTGCGACGAGCTACGTGCGCGCTGTGTCCCAGTCGGGTCGACCTTGGCTATGCTTCATTGAGATAGGGGAACTTACCAAGTTTGCGCACGGAGGGGAAATACAATTGCAACATGAGTCCATGCAATGCTCGAGTCGTTCTTCTTCTGGAGTCACAGAGGATATCGAGAGTCGCCGGGCATTGACACAGTACAGATGTTTGGAGCGAGGAAGCGCAACTCCAAACACCAGGCATGCCGAAGTTTTGGAGTTACCAAATGAAACCGGAGAGTTGAACGCCCTCGGAAAGCCCTCGGAAAGCCCTCAGAAAGCCAGGAAACCGGCTCTGAGCCAACCTTCTGAAACTTGTGCCGAGTGCTTGGCGCGCCGCTGCGGCGGCTTTCGGCTTTTCCAGCGGGCAAGATCCTGAGTCACAGAGCGCACGGAGCGAAGGGAATTGCCCGGGAGCGAAGGGAACGGCCCGCAAGTGGCGTTCCCAAGGCGTCAAGGCGTCAAGGCGTCAAGGCGTGAGCGTCGCTTCGGCTCAGGCGCATTCGGTCTGGCCAGCGGTGTACCTTCTGCTGCTGGCGCACAGCACCCCGCGGTCTGCTGAGAATCTGGGAATGTGGGCCCGAGTGACTGGGCAGGTTCTGGATTTGGATGTTCTTCCCGGCCCTCTTCGTTGCAGTAGACAGGTACTCTCCTTAAGCGCTCGTGCCGTTTCGGGGATCAGCTTTGAGAAGGGAGGCCTTAAAGTCCGTATGCACTTCAAACATCATTGGGGGGGGGCTGCTCCCCCAACCCCCTCGTTTTTTGTTCTTTTTACAGAGATAAACGCACCCTTAGTTGAATCATCCCTTTTTTGAAGATCATGGGGCGGCTGCCGTTAATGAGATAAATGCACCCCTTGGCTGAATCTGCAATCTATTTCTGTCTGAATGCTTGCACGTGTGTACTTCTGCGAACATCATGGGGGCTGCCGCTCGCCCCCCAACCACCCCCCTGCTTTTTGGAATGAGTACCTTACCTACCTCCTGGCCACCTACCTACCTACGTGCACAAATGCTTGCCAGGATCTGATGATGCAGACCAAAAGTCGCAAAACCCAACAAACCTGTTGCCTACATGAAACCTGCCCCGCTACCCACGACCTGCTGGTGATGCCGGGTTAGTGAAAATTACGTACATTTCGTGAGAACATGCGGTGAAATACGACCAACACATCAAAAAACAAGCACGAAACAAGTCCAAAAGAAATCCGCACCCGTTTCTTGCACACGCACACACTGCACAGACACAGAAAACACACAGTACCGGAGTTGCTGGATCCAGTTGCTGTCCATGCCACTCCACTGTTGACCTAAGCCAAACTATCCGAAAACCGACATTGTTCAGCACAGTCAGATTCGAAGTGGGTTCGAATCCTGCACAGCTTACAGAACTGTGCAAAGCGCAAGTGGAGAGAGCCTCCTGCAAACACTTCTCATTTGCCACGCTGAGGATGCTTTTGACTCAGCGTCAGCGATATCCTGCAGTATTGGTCAGTGTGCGTAGCTCAGTGAGATTCCGAGCACATGGTGTAAGGGCGCCCATCTCAGGCACGTTTGCTGCTCTTCGATGTGATCCATCTAACTTTTGAGATCCCCGAGAACTTTAATTACCAGGCTTGCCAAGCGGCTTGCCATAGGCTTGTCCCTTTGTGCTCATGCGAGTCAGCGTGAAGGCTGGGCAGTATATTATGCTTCACTGGAAGGGTGAATGGCATCCATTCACCTTGACTTCTGCTCCAGAGGTGCAAAGTTTCTTCACGATTTGCATTTTGGCATGTTGGCATTTTGGCATCTTGGCATGGAGTAGACTGGGGTAGCATGGAGTATTCTGAAATTCTGGCATTTGTTTTGGATGGTGTATTTCCCGTCACAGGAGAAGCACCTGACGGTGCACATCCGTGCCAGCTCGACGCTTGACTGGTGCTCGGCACTTCGGCGCCACCTGATGCTGGAGGCACTTGACCGGACATCGCATACTTCCGGACGCATTTATTTTTATTTTTCTTATTCCCGAAAGCATGGCGAAGGGTTCTTCCGCTGGGTTCACTTGAGTTGCTCTCATGAGAGTCATTACAATGTGCCATTGCAAGGAATCATCATCATGAAAGTCAATGCAAGGAGTCATTGCAAGGAATCATCATCATGAAAGTCAATGCAAGGAGCCATTGCAAGGAGTCATTGCAAGGAGTCATTGCAAGGAGTCATTGCAAGGAGTCATTGCAAGGAGTCATTGCAAGGAGTCATTGCAAGGAGTCATTGCAAGGAGTCATTGCAAGGAGTCATTGCAAGGAGTCATTGCAAGGAGTCATTGCAAGGAGTCATTGCAAGGAGTCATTGCAAGGAGTCATTGCAAGGAGTCATTGCAAGGAGTCATTGCAAGGAGTCATTGCAAGGAGTCATTGCAAAGAGTCATTGCAAGGAGTCATTGCAAGGAGTCATTGCAAGGAGTCATTGCAAGGAGTCATTGCAAGGAGTCATTGCAAGGAGTCATTGCAAGGAGTCATTGCAAAGAGTCATTGCAAGGAGTCATTGCAAAGAGTCAAGGAGTCATTGCAAAGAGTCATTGCAAGGAGTCATTGCAAGGAGTCATTGCAAGGAGTCATTGCAAGGAGTCATTGCAAAGGAGGTGCAAGGAGTCATGAGAGTCACGGCTGCAAGGAGCAAGCGCAGGAGTCAAGTGCAAGTTGCAAGTGCAAGAGCCAAGTGCAATTGACTTGCGAGGAGTTAAAATCTCTTCTTAGGGCGGCGGGGTAGCGCCGACGACACTCGACCCTCTGCGGGGATCGGCGTGGTCGAGGTGCAAAAACTCGACCCTCTGCGGGGATCGGCGTGGTCGAGGTGCAAAAACCATGGTTTTTTGCGATTTCTAAAGTTCCCGCGCGACCCTCTGCGGGGATCGGCGTGGTCGAGGTGCAAAAACTCGAGGTTTTTTGCGATTTCTATAGTTCCCGCGCGACCCTCTGCGGGAATCGGCGTGGTCGAGGTGCAAAAACTCGGTTTTTTTTTGCGATTTCTGCAGTGCCCGCGCAACGCTCTGCACGGGAATCGGCGTGGTCGAGGTACAAAAACTCGAGGTTTTTTGCGACTTTTGTTGTTCGAACTGGTCCTCGGGAGTTGTCTCGTGGTTCGCGCGCCTGCTCCCGGGCCGGCGGGTCGCGGGTTCGATTCCTCCCTGGTCCGCGGGCGGGCGTCGCAAGATGCAACTTGCATTTTAAAGCAACTTGCGCAGAGCAACTTGCGCAGAGCAAGTTGCACAGAGCAACTTGCGCAGACCAACTTGCACCGACCAGTTTGCGCAGAGCGCCTTGCCTAGAGCAACTTGCGCAGAGCAACTTACGCAGAGCAACTTGCACAGAGCAACTTGCACAGAGCAGCTTGCACAGAGCAACTTGCAGGGAGCGCAATTTGCACAGAGCAACTTGCAGGGAGCCACTTGCAGGGACCAACTTGCCGGAGCAACTTGCGCGGAGCGACTTGCGCAGAGCAACTTGCACAGACCAACTTGCACCGACCAGTTTGCGCAGAGCACCTTGCCTGGTGCTGTCTCGCGCTTGCTTCACAAATGCTTCGTGGAGGGAAAAAGAACGCATCCTGCAGCGTTGGGCCGACCTCGCTTGCGATGTTATGCTTTCGGGCCAACCGTGGTCTAGTTTTACTTTTCGACATTTGCAAAAATTGCAGTTTCGACATTTGAGGCTCCACAGGCCGCGGAAAGCTCAGAGGTGCTCCGGCATTCCTTGTTGGTTGTTGGACATCCTTATTTGTGTGCAGGGCTCAAGAGCTGAGCCCAACCCGGGCACGACCGTTGATTACGTCTGGCCCTAGCCCTCCAGCTCGTAAATGAGAGTGAGAGACTTAGGAGAAGATTGTTCTGCCCAGCGGCAAGGTGTGTTGCAAGGCATGTTTTGGTTTGTGAAAGCATCCCTTTGCGATCTCAAAATCTTCGTGCTCCGCAGAGGCGCTGCCTGTGAGCGACGGGTCGTTCAAGGCTCGGGATACGCGTCATTTGGCGTGTATGACGTGTACCGCATTGGTGCAGGGCACGGGGTCCTCTTCCAAAGTGGCCTTGGACGTGTCGGTGCGTCAGGCATCGAATTCGAGAGAACACGTCTCAGGGTCCGGCGTCTTCCGGCGTCTTCCGGCGTCTTCCGGCGTCTTCCGGCGTCGTCTGGCGTCAGGTGACACGGGAGCGGACGAAGAGCGTGAATACCGTGAAGACGGAGGACTCCGTCGCTCTCATGGAGGGCGCAGTCCCTTGGAAAGCAACGGAGAGAATCGGAAGCCGAAATGATCGGGGCCCGAAATCCGGCTTTCCCGGAGTGAGTCAGAGGTTTTTCTCTTGCACTTTTTCCCATTGTCTTCATGTTGTTGCATTGCCCCTTCCTTCCGATTTATCCGTTTTCTCATTTCGGGTGCTTCGGGTTCATTCGATTTTTCTCATTTCGGGTGCTGAGAACTTGCCCCCCGGCACGGTGGAGCTGCAGCCGGAGCCCCAAGCCACGCGTGCGTCAGACGCGAGGTCACAAGTCCGAAACGGCTTTTTCGTTTCGGAAAAGGAAAGACAGGCCCTGACCTTTGGCCCTTCCAAGTTAGAAAGATATCTTCAGGTGAAAGGAGACGAAAGGAGAAAGGAGAAGAAAGGAGACAAACGGAGACGGAGGAAAAAGACACGTGGAGATGTGAAGGGCATAAACGAGAAGAGAGGCCCGAATAGGAGATGGGCAGCAATGAAAAGAGGAAGAAGAAGAAGAAGCAGAAGAAGAAGCAGAAGAGCAAACAAGCAAGAGCCAGGAGGAGGAGAAAGGGAGAAGACATGAAGAGGAGTCAGTGATGTCATAGGGGATAAAGAAGGCAAGAAAAGGGAAAGGGAACAAGAGGTAGAGAGAGAGGGAGCAGTGGAGAAAAGTGGACCGGAAGAGAAGGACGCTTGAAGACGGACGGGTCGAATGGGCGGTGAAGTCCGGTGACATGACATGTGCAAGTCACTCAAGTCGCTCAAGTCACCCAAGTCACTTAAGTCACTTAAGTCACTTAGGCTTCAAGGGCCCTTCGGGGCCCCAGCGCAGCGGGTCTGGGAGTTTAAGACGGTCATGGTCGTGGGCGCTGGCATCGGCGCTTGGTACTCGGGCACAGCTGCGCCGTCAGCCAAATGGCGATGTCGCATCGTGCGAGTTTCGCAAGCCTTCGTGTGCGCTTTGCAAGGTCACTCCCTTCGTGTCGATCCTCCGGTCAGTGCAGATGCGCAAGCAGCAACAGCTGCTTCTCAAGGCGTCACGAGGCGACTGTTGCGAGAAGCTTTCCCATGCTAAGCTGCCTGAGCTGCTTGAGCTTAGATACTGAAGCTCCACTTCTTGACCGGCACGCCAGGCGAACGCGACAAGCTAAGTTGAGCTAAGTGGGCCGGGCGTGCAGGCATGATGCTGCCCATGCCATGGTCCCGCCGGAGGTGGGGCTCCCAGGGAGTGCAGCATGTCGTTTTGGCCTTTGGAGCCTCTTGAGATTCAGCAGGTCAGACTTTCCAGACCCTCCAGACCTTGAGACCCTCCAGACCCTCCAGACCCTCCAGACCGAACCTTGAGACCCTCCAGACCTTGAGACCCTCCAGACCCTCCAGACCCTCCAGACCGAACCTTGAGACCCTCCAGACCTTGAGACCCTCCAGACCCTCCAGACCCTCCAGACCGAACCTTGAGACCCTCCAGACCTTGAGACCTCCAGACCCTTGAACCTTGACCCTCCAGACCTTGAGACCCTCCAGACCCTCCAGACCCTCCAGACCGAACCTTGAGACCCTCCAGACCTTGAGACCCTCCAGACCCTCCAGACCCTCCAGACCGAACCTTGAGACCCTCCAGACCTTGAGACCTCCAGACCCTCCAGACCCTCCAGACCGAACCTTGACACCCTCCAGACCTTGAGACCCTCCAGACCCTCCAGACCCTCCAGACCCTCCAGAGACCTTGAGACCCTCCAGACCTTGAGACCCTCCAGACCCTCCAGACCCTCCAGACCGAACCTTGAGACCCTCCAGACCAGACCCTCCAGACCCTCCAGACCCTCCAGACCGAACCTTGAGACCCTCCAGACCTTGAGACCCTCCAGACCCTCCAGACCCTCCAGACCGAACCTTGAGACCCTCCAGACCTTGAGACCCTCCAGACCCTCCAGACCCTCCAGACCTTGAGACCCTCCAGACCTTGAGACCCTCCAGACCTTGAGACCCTCCAGACCCTCCAGACCCTCCAGACCCTCCAGACCTTGAGACCCTCCAGACCCTCCAGACTCTCCAGACCCTCCAGACCTTGAGACCCTCCAGACCCTCCAGACTCTCCAGACCCTCCAGACCTTGAGACCCTCCAGACTCTCCAGACTTTCCAGACCCTCCAGACCCTCCAGACCTTGAGACCCTCCAGACCCTCCAGACCTTGAGACCTCCAGACCCTCCAGACCCTCCAGACCTTGAGACCCTCCAGACCCTCCAGACTCTCCAGACCCTCCAGACCTTGAGACCCTCCAGACCCTCCAGTCTCCAGACCCTCCAGACCCTCCAGACCTTGAGACCCTCCAGACCCTCCAGAAACTCTCCAGACCCTCCAGACCCTTGTTGAGACCCTCCAGACCCTCCAGACCCTCCAGACCTTGAGACCCTCCAGACCCTCCAGACCCTCCAGACCTTGAGACCCTCCAGACCCTCCAGTTGAGACCCTCCAGACCCTCCTTGAGACCCTCCAGACCCTCCAGACTCTCCAGACCCTCCAGACTCTCCAGACCCTCCAGACCCTTGTTGAGACCCTCCAGACCCTCCAGACCCTCCAGACCTTGAGACCCTCCAGACCCTCCAGACCCTCCAGACCTTGAGACCCTCCAGACCCTCCAGACCCTCCAGACCCTCCAGACCTTGAGACCCTCCAGACCCTCCAGACCCTCCAGACCTTGAGACCCTCCAGACAGACCCTCCAGACCTTGAGACCCTCCAGACCCTCCAGACCCTCCAGACCTTGAGACCCTCCAGACCCTCCCTCCAGACCCTCCAGACCCTCCAGACCTTGAGACCCTTGAGACCCTCCAGACCCTCCAGACCTTGAGACCCTCCAGACCCTCCAGACCCTCCAGACCCTCCAGACCTTGAGACCCTCCAGACGCTCCAGACCCTCCAGACCTTGAGACCCTCCAGACCCTCCAGACTCTCCAGACCCTCCAGACCCTTGTTGAGACCCTCCAGACCCTCCAGACCCTCCAGACCTTGAGACCCTCCAGACCCTCCAGACCCTCCACACCTTAGACCCTCCAGACCCTCCAGACCCTCCAGACCCTCCAGACCCTCCAGACCTTGAGACCCTCCAGACCCTCCAGACTCTCCAGACCCTCCAGACCTTGTAGACCCTCCAGACCCTCCAGACCCTCCAGACCCTCCAGACCCTCCAGACCTTGAGACCCTCCAGACCCTCCAGACCCTCCAGGCCCTCCAGACCCTCCAGACTCTCCAGACCCTCCAGACCCTTGTTGAGACCCTCCAGACCCTCCAGACCCTCCAGACCTTGAGACCCTCCAGACCCTCCAGACCCTCCAGACCTTGAGAGACCCTCCAGACCCTCCAGACTCTCCAGACCCTCCAGACCCTTGTTCTTCCAGACCCTCCAGACCTTGAGACCCTCCAGACCCTCCAGACCCTCCAGACCTTGAGACCCTCCAGACCCTCCAGACCCTCCAGACCCTCCAGACCTTGAGCCCTCCAGACCCTCCAGACCCTCCAGACCCTCCAGACCCTCCAGACCCTTGTTGAGACCCTCCAGACCCTCCAGACCCTCCAGACCCTCCAGACCTTGAGACCCTCCAGACCCTCCAGACCCTCCTTGTTGAGACCCTCCAGACCCTCCAGACCTTGAGACCCTCCAGACCCTCCAGACCCTCCAGACCCTCCAGACCTTGAGACCCTCCAGACCCTCCAGACCCTCCAGACCCTCCAGACCCTCCAGACCTTGAGACCCTCCAGACCCTCCAGACCCTCCAGACCCTTGTTGAGACCCTCCAGACCCTCCAGACCCTCCAGACCCTCCAGACCTTGAGACCCTCCAGACCTCCAGACCCTCCAGACCTTGAGACCCTCCAGACCCTCCAGACCCTCCAGACCCTCCAGACCTTGAGACCCTCCACCCTCCAGACCCTCCAGACCCTCCAGACCCTCCAGACCTTGAGACCCTCCAGACCCTCCAGACCCTCCAGACCCTTGTTGAGACCCTCCAGAAGACCCTCCAGACCTTGAGACCCTCCAGGCTCTCCAGACCCTCGGCCTTGAGACCCTCCAGACCCTCCAGACCCTCCAGACCCTCCAGACCCTCCAGACCCTCCAGACCTTGAGACCCTCCAGACCCTCCAGACCCTCCAGACCCTCCAGACCCTCCAGACCTTGAGACCCTCCAGACCCTCCAGACCCTCCAGACCTTCCAGACCCTCCAGACCCTCCAGACCCTCCAGACCCTCCAGACCTTGAGACCCTCCAGACCCTCCAGACCCTCCAGACCCTCCAGACCCTCCAGACCTTGAGACCCTCCAGACCCTCCAGACCCTCCTTGAGACCCTCCAGACCCTCCAGACCTTGACCCTCCACCCTTGAGACCCTCCAGACCCTCCAGACCCTCCAGACCCTTGTTGAGACCCTCCAGACCCTCCAGACCCTCCAGACCCTCCAGACCTTGAGACCCTGCAGACCTTGAGACCCTCCAGACCCTCCAGACCCTCCAGACCCTTGAGACCTTGAGACCCTCCAGACCCTCCAGACCCTCCAGACCCTCCAGACCCTCCAGACCCTTGTTGAGACCCTCCAGACCTTGAGACCCTCCAGACCCTCCAGACCCTTGTTGAGACCCTCTAGACCCTTGAGACCTCCAGACCCTCCACACCCTCCAGACCTTGAGACCCTCCAGATGTCCAGACCCTCCAGACCCTCCAGACCCTTGTTGAGACCCTCCAGACCCTCCAGACCCTCCAAGACCCTCCAGACCTTGAGACCCTCCAGACCCTCCAGACCCTCCAGACCCTCCAGACCCTCCAGACCCTCCAGACCCTCCAGACCTTGAGACCCTCCAGACACTCCAGACCCTCCAGACCCTTGTTGAGACCCTCCAGACCCTTGACACCTCCAGACCTTCCAGACCCTCCAGACCTTGAGACCCTCCAGACCCTCCAGACCCTCCAGACCCTCCAGACCTTGAGACCCTCCAGACCCTCCAGACCCTCCAGACCCTCCAGACCCTTGTTGAGACCCTCCAGACCTTGAGACCCTCCAGACCCTCCAGACCCTCCAGACCCTTGTTGAGACCCTCCAGACCCTCCAGACCCTCCAGACCCTCCAGACCTTGAGACCCTCCAGACCCTCCAGACCCTCCAGACCCTTGTTGAGACCCTCCAGAACCTCCAGACCCTCCAGACCCTCCAGACCTCCAGACCCTCCAGACCCTTGAGACCCTCCAGACCCTCCAGACCCTCGAGACCCTTGTTGAGACCCTCCAGACCCTTGAGACCCTCCAGACCCTTGAGACCCTCAAACCCTGAGAGCCTCCAGACCCTTGAGACCTTGAAGCCCTCCAGACCCTTGAGACCCTCCAGACCCTCCAGACCCTCCAGACCCTCCAGACCCTCCACACCCTCCACACCCTTCAAACCCTGACAGCCTCCAGACCCTTGAGACCTTGAAACCCTCCAGACCCTTGAGACCCTCCCAGACCCTCCACACCCTCCACACCCTTCAAACCCTGAGAGCCTCCAGACCCTTGAGACCTTGAAACCCTCCAGACCCTTGAGACCCTCCAGACCCTTGAGACCTCCAGACCCTCCAGACCCTCCAGACCCTCCAGACCTGGAGACCCTTGAGACCTTGAAACCCTCCAGACCCTTGAGACCCTCCAGACCCTCCACACCCTCCACACCCTTCAAACCTTGAGAGCTTCCAGACCCTTGAGACCTTGAAACCCTCCAGACCCTTGAGACCCTCCAGACCCTTGAGACAATCCAGACCCTCCACACCCTTCAAACCCTGAGAGCCTCCAGACCCTTGAGACCCTTGAGACGGTTAGTCAGCCAGGAGCCTGCCAAGAAGAAGAAGGTCGCGTGCTCAGAGTTGGCGACTGCAAGGAAGGCACGGTGTGAGGCTAGCGCAAGCGCCAAAAAGCCAAGCGCACCAGGCGCAAACTAGAGCTCACAGGGCTGACAGGGCTGACAGGGCTGACAGGGCAGGGGCAAGGCAGAAGCAAATGCGGAGTTTTGAAAGGCGTGGACCTGTCTCCCAGCGCGCAAGCCTCGGCTTTTCCACCGCGGTTCGCGGTTCGATGGTTCGACGGTTCACGGTTCGGTTCGACTGCACTTTTCCAAAGGTGCTGGGCAGGGCAGCCGAGCCGAGTGAGTCTCGGCCCCAAATGAACGTCTCAGTGAGAGCACCACGGCACTTCTCCAGGCGCCCCAAACGGGCAGCTCCCTCGAAGGCCGCTCCCGCAGAGGCTCTTGCGCTCCATAGAAATCGCCGCGTTGCCGTGTTTGTCACATTGAGGTAGACACGGTCTGGACCTCGACGCAACCTCAACCTTGCAACCTGCATCCAGCCAGTGCGAGGATCAAGCTATGGTGGAGCGCCTAGTCAAGGAGGTGAGCTGGGCTTGTTGGGCTCTGACTTGGTCTGCGAATGTCTGCGATTGGGCCAGGTCATTCCAGTTCCAAGCCGGATCCATTTCTACTGGATCGTGCGCAATCAGCAGGCAGCGTGCAAGCTTGGCCCCAACGCCGCTGCGGCACAGCGCACAGGAGTTGGACTGGTTTTACGACTTGCTGGCCACGGCAGTGGAGGGTCCAGCAAAGGTGGGGAAGATCAGAAGGCCGCAGGGAACCTGCGCCACATCGCATTGAGGAGCTGGTGGAGGTGAACCTCTTCACCACCGGCGAGGCTGTGATGGCTACACGAGTCGCACGAGTCGCACGAGTCGAGAGAGAGAGAGAGAGAGAGTGGAAGAGAGGGAGTTAAAGAGAGAATTGGAGAGAGGGCAGCGTGAGAGTGGAGAGAAGTCAGAGAGCAAAGAGAAAAAAATGAGGTGGAGCTTGCCGCGGTGAAGGAGCTGAAGTGCCTGGCACTCAGAGCCGAAGAACCCGTGAAGCTCTTCAAGCCTGAGGCGTGCACCACCAGTACTTCGGGCGCCCCAACTGGGGCCGCATCTTCAAGGGCTGCAAGGCACGCGACCGCGACAGCGACCGCGACCGCGGCGACATGCTGCGAGGCCACCTTCGGGATTTAGAATTTTGCCGAGGCCCAGCATGTGGGGGACCACATCGGCGTGTTCCTTTGTGGCTCTCCCGTCATTGGCGAGGAGTTGGCGCGGCAAAGCCTCGACCCCAGGGACCAGCTGTTTCCTTTGGTTTCCTTTTGTTCATTTGACTTCATGGCCCGTGGGAAAAGGGTCCGGTGCCTTTAGGTACGAAGCACAGTGACCCCGAGCAGCCAAAACCTTGGGTACTGGGCGCAAGAGAGCGACAAGCATTGCACAATTGAGGCCCAGCCAGACCCGTTTCTCCTTCTTCAAGGCCGATGTGACACACGCTGACTTTCTCGTTTCTCTGGATCTCAGGAGCATTTCTGAATCTCTGAGCAGCCGGCAGCTTTCGTTGAACGCCCTCGTGCTAAGCACCGGGCATAGATTTCAGTGGGATTGGCATGGGCGTCCAAAGGTGCGTGACTGCCCAACTCATCTTGAAATGGCTCCGTCTCTTCGTTTCTTCTCTCCGCTTTGCCGAAGCACGATATGACTCAAAGGATTCTTGCGGTCATTTCCATCCAAACTGCAGTCTCCAAATGGGTCTTGGCAGGATGCGGCTTTCGTGTGCATGGCATGGCATGTGCCTTTCGAGACCGCGCAGGACTCGGCCACTGCACGGCGCCTGCAGAGACCAGCCGCTGCGGACTGCTGGACTGCCTTCAGCGCTGCGAGGCACGGTCGATGAGTCGATGAGTCGATGAGTCGATGAGTCGATGAGTCGATTCCCATTTTCGTGACCTTCAGAATTTCAGGCTCTGGGATCCAGATGCTCTTTTGCGTCCTTCCTGGATGATGCCTTGATTCGAAACGTGGAGCCTGGCCTTTGCATGCTCTACTCGAGGTGTGGCGCCCTGAGGTCTGTGAAAGCTGGTGCTGCCACCTTTGTGCGGGATGCCGATGAAGCCACTGTACCCGCTGTGCCCGAGAACCGGCTGGTGACGATCTCAACGGCGAGGACGGCGCAAGCGGCTTTCGCCCGACTGCAGCTCTGCGCGCTGTCGGTGGAGGAGACGTGCGGCGCGCGCGGCCTCTTCGAGGTGACCTTGGCGAGAGGGAGAGATGTGGACTTTCCGCGGGGCGAGAGCCGCAAGATCCTTAGCGCGTTGTCGGTGCTGCGGGTGACCCTGGCTCATGGCACCCGCTTCCTTTGCACGGAGCCAGGTGCCGGTGCCGGAGGTGCCGGGGGTGCCGTGGCCCTGTCAGCCAGGCCCTGTGTTTGGGACCTGCTGCGGGCTGGCGAGAGCCGGCACAGCCGCCCCCGCAGCGAGCCCTGCGTGTGGCTCCGCGCGACGGAGGACACGGACGGCACGGACGGCGCGGAGGACGCGGAGGACGCGGAGGGAGACGCGGGGGGCGTTGGCACCGGCGAAGGCCCTCGGCCTCGCCCGCCGCAGCGGGGCTTGTACCTGGCAGTGAGCTCGGCTCACTCGGCTCACTCGGCTCGCTTGGCTCTAGTGCCTTGGCGGGTATTGTCGAATGTGTCCGGGTGCTGGGCATTTGGCTACGAGCAGGCCTGGATCCACCACCACTTTCTAGGTCGCGAGGACTTCCGCCTAGGATCACCACTGATTCACCCCATTCACCCGATTCCACGGGTTTGGCTCATGGCTTCAGCCATGTACGCCCAGACCTTGCAGAGACTCCTCAAAAGCTTTGAGGATGCCGGCGAGCCTGTGCACATAGTAGTGAGGTGGGTGCCAGATCTGAAGGATACAAAGCGGACCGGCTTCATTCTCACTGGATCCGTGCCACAGGCCCTCAGGGTGTATTTCTTCAATTATCTCAAGCTCTTGTTCATATTTGAGGCTCTTCTCGATGCTCTTCTTGATGAATCGAGAATGGTGATTGTCATGGACCTCGACGTGCAAGTGCAGCGTGGCCAGAAGACCTTGCCCGGGACGAACGCTGATTGTGGTGCAATCAAGCTGGAAATAGACAAGAGAAAGGCCCATGTTTTCAACTTCTGTTTCCGTGGAATCGCGTGTTTTCAAATTTGCAGCTGGCTTTTAAAATTTTAGCTTTTGAGAGTCGTTTTTTGGTCTTGACAAATTTATTTACACGCTGACGCGACACAGCCGGCCACCGGGCAGCCCGTTCTGTCACTTCCCTTTCCTGTAAGTCCAATTAGTAGATGTTAAGATTTTAAAATTTTAAAAACTTTGAGATTCTAAGGGTCTCAGATTTGAAGACTTTCGGAATTTAAGGTTTCAATGGTTTAAGAATTAAGGTTTTAAGATTCAAAGATTTAAGGTTTTTGAAGGTTATAACAGCCAGGCCATTGCCCAGCCATTTTCCATCCATTATCAGATTTCGAAGGCTTTAAGATTTTATTTTTTGTGAGATTTTCAGATTTGGTGACTTTCGGAATTTAAGATGTTAAGATCTTAAGATGTCAAGACTTCAAAATTTCAAGATTAAGAGTTTAAGGAATTTAAAATATAGCCCGGATTGAAGGAATTTTATTATATTTTACTTGTTTATGAATTTAAGATTTTCAGATTGCAATAGTTCGAGATTTAAAGAATTTAAGTGTTTGAAGCTTTTAAGATTCTGAGATTTTTAGATTTTGAGAATTTAGGAATTTCATATTTTAAGATTTTAACATCTGAAGATTCAAAGACATGAGGGTTTTAAGAAGTCAAGATTCGAAGACTTTAGGATGTTTATATTTTCAGGCTGTAAGATTCTAACTTCTAAGGTTGTAATTTTAAGATCTTAAGGTTTCAAGATTTCAAAATTTCAAGATTAAGAGTTTAAGGAAGTTAAAATATAGCCCGGATTGAAGGAATGTAATATTTTAATAATTTAAGATTTTTAGATTTCAATTGTTCGAGGTTTAAAGAATTTAAGTTTTTAAAGCTTTTTAAGATTCTGAGATTTTAAGATTGTAAGACTTTAGGAATTTCATATTTTAAGATTCTATCACTTAAGGTTTTTAAGATGTCAAGATTCGAAGACTTTAGGATGATTTTATTTTTTCAGATTTTAAGATTCTAGTTCTAAGATTTTAAGATCTTGAGATTGATTGTTAGATCTTAATTTAAAATTTTAAGAATCTAAGACTTTAGGATTTTGAGATTTCAATCCAGTCCATTTTCCATCCATTTTCCATCCACTTTAAGATTTTCAGGTTCGCATCCCCGCATCGCCAGCATGCATAACATCACCCGCATCATCCGGGATGATGCTGGTAATGCTGGGGGTGTTGTCCTAGAAAAGCATTACGAAGCTAATATTAGTTAAAATCCTTGATGAGAGAGAAATGGCTTTCGAGCGGCTTTATTGCTTACCTCCAATCCACGAATCCAGAAATGAGGATAGAGGATTGGTAAGGTGTAGCAATTAACCCTTCACACGTCACTTTGTTCCCTTCCTTCGTTCCTCCACTTTCGGATTCTCTTTAATTGCGTTTAGCGTTGGAGCGTGACTGTGGCAGCCTTCTCCCTTCCCTTTCGCCCTCGCCCGTTCAGCCCTGTTCCTTACCAGCCTTCTTTCTTTCCCTTTTTTCTTGTTCTTCTTCGTTTCTGTTCTTTCCTTTTCCTTTCTGCTGCCGGCGCGCTCCTTTGGTTGGTGCTCGCTGTCGAACGGGGCCGTGACAGAGCTTCAGCGCGGAAAGCTGTGCCCAGCAGGTAGTTGAGCACTCTCGGCCTCCTCAGCTCAGGGGCTGTAGTGGCATCACACCCGCTCAGCATGCGAGAGGGGCTGGGTTCAATCCCCGGCCTGTCCATGCTCATGTGCGCTTGCGTCTGTCACCGTTTGCCTATCCCTGGTCTTTCTCCCTTTGGGTTTGCTGTGCAACTTGCCAACGGCGGCTGCTCCGCCGCGGCCGGGTGCCGAACGCCACTTTTGAATCCTATATAGAAAGTAGAAAGTAGAATAGAAAGCTATCGGTCCCCAGGGCGCAACCAGCAAGAACAGCTTCGCGTCCAGCGCGCTGGGAGGCCGCGCTCGCTTCGCCGCAGCGAGCACGAACCAAAGAAGCAGCCTGCTTCGCCGCGGCCGGGCGCCTAACGTCACGTTTGAGTCCAAAATGCAGCAAGGCTATCGGTCCAGAGGGAGCGGCCAGCCACAAAAGCTTCGCTTCCCGCGCTTTTCCAGGCCACACTCGTTTGTCCAACCAAAGGAGTGCGCCGGCAGCAGAAAGGAAGAAAAGAGGCCGAATGGGCGGGCCCGCACTCGTGCGCTGGCAGCAGAAAGGAAGAAAAAAGGCCGGACGGGCGGGCCGTGACAGAGCTTCAGCGCTGAAAACTGTGCCCTGCAGGTGCTTCAGCGCTTTTCCAGGCCGCGCTCGTTTGCCCACAGCGAGCACCAACCAAAGGAGTGCGCCGGCGCGCTGGACGCGAAGCTGTTCTTGCTGGTTGCGCCCTGGGGACCGATAGCTTTCTACTTTCTATATAGGATTCAAAAGCGACGTTCGGCGCCCGGCCGCGGCGAGCAGCCGCCCTTAGGCATGGACAGGCCGGATTGAACCCGGCCCCTCTCGCATGCTGAGCGGTGTGATGCCACTACACCAACTGCCCCTGAGCTGAGGAGGCCGAGAGTGCTCAACTACCTGCTGGGCGCAGCTTTCAGCGCTGAAGCTCTGTCACGGCCAGCCCGTTCGGCCTGTCACTCGCTTCGCCGCAGCGAGCACGAACCAAAGGAGTGCGCCGGCAGCCTGCTCCGCCGCGGCCGGGTGCCTAACGTCGCGTTTGAGTCCAATATGCAGTAAGGCTATCGGTCCAGAGGGAGCGGCCAGCCACAAAAGCTTCGCGTCCCGCGCTTTTCCAGGCCGCACTTGTTTGTCCACAGCGAGCGCCAACCAAAGGAGTGCGCCGGCAGCAGAAAGGAAAAGGAAAGAAACCAAAGGAGTGCGCCGGCAGCAGAAAGGGAAAAGAGGCCGAACGGGCGGGCCCGCACTCGTTTGCCACCAACCAAAGGAGTGCGTCGGCAGCAGAAAGGGGCGGGCCGTGACAGGGCTTCAGCGCTGAAAACTGTGCCCTGCAGGTGCTTGAGCGCTTTTCCAGGCCGCACTCGTTTGCCCACAGCGAGCACCAACCAAAGGAGTGCGCCGGCAGCAGATAGGAAGAAAACAGGCCGAACGGGCTGGCCGTGACAGAGCTTCAGCGCTGAAAGCTGTGCCCAGCAGGTAGAGCACTCTCGGCCTCCTCAGCTCAGGGGCAGTTGTTGTAGTGGCATCACACCCGCTCAGCATGCGAGAGGGGCCGGGTTCAATCCCCGGCCTGTCCATGCCCATGTGCGCCTGCGTCTGTCACAGTTTGCCTATCCCTGGTCTTTCTCCCTTTGGGTTTGCTGTGCATCTTGCCAAGGGCGGCTGCTCCGCCGCGGCCGGGTGCCGAACGTCACTTTTGAATCCTATATAGTAGAAAGTAGAAAGCTATCGGTCCCCAGGGCGCAACCAGCAAGAACAGCTTCGCGTCCAGCGCGCTTGGAGGCCGCACTCGCTTCGCCGCAGCGAGCACGAACCAAAGGAGTGCGCCGGCAGCCTGCTCCGCCGCGGCCGGGTGCCTAACGTCGCGTTTGAGTCCAATACGCAGTAAGGCTATCGGTCCAGAAAAACCGGCCAGCCATAAAAGCTTCGCTTCCCGCGCTTTTCCAGGCCACTCGTTTGTCCACAGCGAGCACCAACCAAAGGAGTGCGCCGGCAGCAGAAAGGAAGAGGAAAGAAACCAAAGGAGTGCGCCGGCAGCAGAAAGGAAGAAAAGAGGCCGAACGGGCGGGCCCGCACTCCAAGGTGCTTGAGCGCTTTTCCAGGCCGCACTCGTTTGCCCGCAGCAAGCACCAACCAAAGGAGTGCGCCGGCAGCAGATAGGAAGAAAACGGCCGAACGGGCTGGCCGTGACAGAGCTTCAGCGCTGAAAGCTGTGCCCAGCAGGTAGTTGAGCACTCTCGGCCTCCTCAGCTCAGGGGCAGTTGGTGTAGTGGCATCACACCCGCTCAGCATGCGAGAGGGGCAAGGTTCAATCCCCGGCCTGTCCATGCCCATGTGCGCCTGCGTCTGTCACAGTTTGCCTATCCCTGGTCTTTCTCCCTTTGGGTTTGCTGTGCGTCTTGCCAAGGGCGGCTGCTCCGCCGCGGCCGGGTGCCGAACGTCACTTTTGAATCCTAGATAGAAAGTAGAAAGCTATCGGTCCCCAGGGCGCAACCAGCAAGAACAGCTTCGCGTCCAGCGCGCTTGGAGGCCGCACTTGCTTCGCCGCAGCGAGCACGAACCAAAGGAGTGCGCCGGCAGCCTGCTCTGCCGCGGCCGGGTGCCTAACGTCGCGTTTGAGTCCAATATGCAGTAAGGCTATCGGCCCAGAGGGAGCGGCCAGCCACAAAAGCTTCGCTTCCCGCGCTTTTCCAGGCCGCACTCGTTTGTCCACAGCGAGCACCAACCAAAGGAGTGCGCCGGCGGCAGAAAGGAAAAGGAAAGAAAAGAAACGAAGAAGAACAAGAAAAAATGGAAAGAAAGAAGGCTGGTAAGGTACAGGGCTGAACTGGCGAGGGCGAAAGGGAAGGGAGAAGGCTGCCACAGTCACGCTCCAACGCTAAACGAACACTCCCCCAGCGCCGTCCCCTTGCAGGCAGGGGGGTCGGCGGATATTGATGTTCAAATTTATATTTGGTCTTCACAAACTCAAGGCAAGTCGTTTCCTCAAGTAGACGAACCCTTCCTCTATTCACCAATCCTCAGCCAATTTCTTTTTGCCTGTCATTGGCTGTATCTTGATTGACTTCTTGAATGGTTGGTCTCGCTTCATCATACCATTTGTTGACTCATCCAAACCACCTCAGGATCTATATCTGGAAAGCTGATGTAGGATGGTATCTCGTCCTCGTCTATCACTCATCATCAAATAAGATGCGTTTTATGAAGGGAACATATAATCGGATCATAAACTAGATGATTATTTGTGCCACCTTCTCTCACCCAAGCATGTTGACCAAAGGGAAAAGACACGATATAAATTCGGCATAATATTTCTGTAATTCAAATTTGCGCTTCTGCTTCATTTGCGTTTGCTATTCACGTTGCTGGCGCCGCGGCACTGGGACGCTGAACTTTATATCCGCTAGCTCTTGCGCCTTAAGATGTTCGCAGCCAAGGCGGCGGCTTTGCAAGCAATCCCGCTGCAAGAAACTCCTCCGCGAGGAGCGCTGCGGAAGGTTCTGTTCGCGCGCAGAGAACGCTTACGCGGGCTGCGCTGCGCAACACGCAAGGATAACAGGCTGCAACGCCTTGAAGCTCTGGGCTTCAGCAAGATCTTCACAAAGCGCAGGGCGAGCCGGGGCCTGCCGCGCAGCACATCTTGGATCAGCCCGATCAAAGCCATGTGTTTGCACTGCGTATTTTCCATGCAGGATGCTCGCCATCAGCATCCCCAGCATCGCCCGAAACACCCGCATCACCAGGCCAAGCCCACAGCCCAAGCCCAAGCCCAACATCAAAAAACAGGCCCGAAAACGCCCTGCTCATGATTCTAGTCGGGGCCTCCAGCGCTTCCTCCGCAAACGCGAGTTCGCAGTCCAGCGAAAGCAATGAGTGTGAAAGTGAATGACATCGAGGAAGAGAGCCAGTGTAAGGGCTGCCGCCCAGTGCCGCCAACCTTTGCTGCAAATAGCGTACCAAGCTATCATTCAAACGGCTTATCATTCAAG
The DNA here is from genome assembly GCA_963377175.1 of Effrenium voratum. Taxonomy (NCBI): domain Eukaryota; class Dinophyceae; order Suessiales; family Symbiodiniaceae; genus Effrenium; species Effrenium voratum. The sequence continues at coordinate 189,966 of CAUJNA010003840.1, read as the reverse complement.
CGGCTTGTTGTTCAGGCGGCTTGTCAATCAAACGGCTTATCAGCTCCAATTGGTAAACGGCTCATGATTCAATCCTTGAGCAGCTTATCATTCAAGGGGCTCGCCGTTCAAGCGGGTTATCGTTCGAATGGCTTCGTTCAACTTGCCTCTCAAGCAGCTTCTCGTTCCAGCGGCTTCTCATCTAAGCGCTTTCTCTTTCCAACGACTTATCGTTCAATCGGCTTATCATTCAAGGGGCTCGGCGTTCACGCGGCTTATCATTCAAGCGGCTTGTCGTTCAAGCGGCTTATCATGACATCCAAAATCCACATGTAAGAGTCTCTTGGCATTGACAAAATGAGTGCCAGTGTCCTACTGGGGGTTGCGGGGATACAATTGCGTCGTGAGAGTCCAGGAGAGTCTAGGCTTTGAACAAAATCCCTTTAGGGGCAGTGGGGATACAGACTTCTTGGGTGCATCTTGAGAAGTTCTATGATGAGGATGATGATGCCTAGCATGATGATGATGATGAGGATGATGATGCCTAGCATGATGATGATGATGATGATGATGATGATGATGATGATGATGATGATGATGATGATGATGGTGTGGTGTGAACCATGCTTGAACCACATCAAGCCAGGTGCATGCGGTCGCCTGGAACTCATGGCCGGTGCCAAAGTGTTTTGGCTAAAGTTCCTATCGTTCAAAGGGCAGGAGGCAAACGTGAGCTGCTGCCATTCTGTGGGAGAAAGCTTGACTAGCTTAGGGCCATCGGCTTTGCCAACATGACAGACCAATCATTAAAACCTACTTGCGAAACTAGGCACTTGAGCCATTGCCAAGGACGTGCCTAAACTCGCCCCAAACCCATCCTTTCCGCACCGAAACATTTGTGCAAACTCAACACGCAAACGGCAAATCAAATGCGAGAAGTAAAACGTGTCACAAGTGTCAAGTGTCAGGCAGACGGACGGACCGTCGGAGAGCTTAGCCGTGCCCGCGCATCGCTTGTGTCGCGTTGCGTCCGAGGCGCCGGGGCTGGACCCAGACGCTGCAGCGGTGCCTGGCGGGGCCGGGCACGGAAGGAGCGGAAGGAGCGGAAGGAGCGGAAGGAGCGGAAGGAGCGGAAGGAGCGGAAGGAGCGGAAGGAGCGGAGCTGTGCTTCCTGCAGCAGGCGGCCTTTGGGGACCGGCGCCTACAGCAGGCGAACTCCGGCGTGGTGGTCTTTGGGGGCCGGAGGTCGAGCGTGGCTTCGGCGGTGGCGTTTTTCCAGGCGCTGGCAGCGCGGCTGCAGGCGCAGGAGGTGGTTGCCAGGCTGCTGCCGCACCACGACGCCGTGGCCTTTGAGCAGCTCTTGATGAACTACGTCTTGAACGACATACGCAAATGGAAGGAGAAAGAGAAAGAGGAGAGACAGAAGGAAGGAGAGTGGGAGAACGAGTTGGAGAGGCTTGAAGACTCGACTCCAAGATTGGTCCGGTGGGGCATCTACAATCCGCTTGTGGCGTATGCAGGGATGTTTCTCACGCATGCGGTGCTCACGAACACTGTGCATCATGCCACGGCCTCCAATGTGGACTTGAAGCAAAAGCTGCGTCTCATGGACTCAGCGCAGCTCTTTGTGGCGGACCTCCGATCCTTCTGCCCTGGCCCGCTTCCTGATGGACGCCTGCCTGCTGAACTCCCGCTGCCGGCCTTCTGCTACTACTTCACCGGCGTTGACCCTCACTTTGGGCCCCTCTTAGATCACTTTCGGGTCCACGGCGGCTTCAGCGAGCAGGACAACATGGTGGTCATCGATCATCTGCAGCGCAGGCAGCTTTGTCGGAAATTGGGGCGGGTCCTTCTACATCATCTCTATGCTTGCTTCGGGGATGTGTATGTTGGCTGAAAAGCGTGGGCGTGATGCCGTATTCCTCTTGCGTTTCGGAGAATTCCTGACTCAGCGCTGTATGTACGGTGCTGGTCGCTTGTTTGATGGTGGGACATTTGCCAGAATTTGTTCTAAAGCCGCAGTGAGTTGTCTTCGGTCTTTCACAAAAACCATTTTCCGCCACTTGCTGGCCATGTGGCTTAAGATCTCAACAGCTGCTCTGACATTCTGTGAGCGCATCTTTACGTTGAAAGAGCCTTCTGACATACTCCTTTACGAGCTTTCCTTCGTGCCCAGGGCAGCTGGGCGCGCCTGGATCCAAATGGTGATTTCCTTCAACGAGGGAGCCTACAAGCGCTGGAGGAGCTATCGCAAGAATTCCACGGCTGCCATGGGGGAAGTGCTGTGGACGCCCAGTTTTTAGAGGATGTGACAGCAAAGACGTGGACGAATGCAAGCAAGTCGACTGGCTCTTGATGCTGGTGGCCGGCACGAACTTGGATCTTGGTTCTTTTGCGCTGCAGGAGGTGCATGAGGTGCATGAGGCGAACGAACATACACGGGAGAGTTGAGTGGGCACGCGCATGTGCACGCAGCAGTCACCTTGCACTGACATCTCTGGACTCCAAGTCTGGTGGATATCTGGATCTTGCTTGTCACCGAAGGCGAGGGGAAAGAGGCCGTGAAATCAGATCATTTGCAGATTCCAAAACCGGGTGGGATTCCACAACTAGGCTTCCAAAACTAGGATTCAGCAACTGGTTTAACAGGCTTTGGTGTCAACGAAGCGCCAGTGCTGCCATTTCGCTGGTGTTCTTGGCGGGTGTAACCTTGGCTGCTGGCAAGAATCCCTTTTAGGGTTTCTTCTGGGGGACTCCTTTAGGGTTTCTTGTGGCGGGCATGACCAATACTGCCGGGCGGTTTCTTTTAGGGTTTCCTGTGGCGGGCATGGCTCTTGCTGCTGGCCGGTTCCTTTTTCGGTTTCTTCTGGCGGCATGACTCTTGCTGCTGGCGGGTTCCTTGCAGGGCCGGTTCCTTTTCGGGCTTCTCGTGGGGGGCAGACTCTTGCTGCTGGCCGGTTAATTTTAGTGTTTCTTATTGGGAGGCATGACTCTTGGTGCTGGCCGGTTCCGTTTAGGTCTTCGGGTTTCTTGTGGCGGCTTGACTCTTACTGCTGGCCGATTCCTTTTAGGGTTTGTTCTGGCGGGCATGACTCTGGCTGCTGGCCGGTTGCTTTTAGGGTTTCTTGTGGCGGACATGGCGCTTGCTGCTGGCCGGTTCCTTTTAGTGTTTCTTATGGGGGGCATGGCTCTTGTTGCTGGCCGGTTCCTTTTTTCGGTTTCTTCTGGCGGTTTGACTCTTACTGCTGGCCGATTCCTTTTGGGGTTTGTTCTGGCGGGCATGGCTCTTGCTGCTGGCTGGTTCCTTTTAGGGTTTCTTGTGGCGGGCATGGTCTTGCTGCTGGCCGGTTCCTTTTAGGGTTTCTTCTGGCGGGCATGGTTCTTGCTGCTGGCCGGTTCTTTTTAGGGTTTGTTCTGGCGAGCGTGGCTCTTGCTGCGGCCCGGTTCCGCTTACGTTTTCTTCTTGCGGGCGTGACTCTTCCTGCGGGCAAGGTTGCCTTTAGGGTTTCTTGTGGCGGGCATGACTCTTGCTGCCGGGCGGTTTCTTTTAGGGTTTCTTGTGGCGGGCATGGCTCTTGTTGCTGACCGGTTCCTTTTTTCGGTTTCTTCTGGCGGGCATGACTCTTGCTGCTAGCCGGTTCCTTTCAGGGTTTCTTGTGGCGGGCATAGCGCTTGCTGCTGGCCAGTTCCTTTTGGTGTTTCTTATGGGGGGCATGACTCTTGCTGCTGGCCTGTTTCGTTTAGGTCTTCGGGTTTCTTTTGGCGGGCATAAGTCTTGCTGCTGGGCGATTTCTTTTAGGGTCTCTTGTGGCGGGCATGGCTCTTGTTGCTGGCCGGTTCCTTTTTTCGGTTTCTTCTGGCGGGCATGACTCTTGCTGCTAGCCGGTTCCTTTCAGGGTTTCTTGTGGCGGGCATAGCGCTTGCTGCTGGCCAGTTCCTTTTGGTGTTTCTTATGGGGGGCATGACTCTTGCTGCTGGCCTGTTTCGTTTAGGTCTTCGGGTTTCTTGTGGCGGGCATAAGTCTTGCTGCTGGGCGGTTTCTTTCAGGGTTTCTTGTGGCGGGCATGGCTCTTGTTGCTGGCTGGTTCCTTTTTTTCGGTTTCTTCTGGCGGGCATGACTCTTGCTGCTAGCCGGTTCCTTTCAGGGTTTCTTGTGGCGGGCATGGCGCTTGCTGCTGCCCGATTCCTTTTGGGGAATCTTGTGGGGGGCATGACTCTTGCTGCTGGCCGGTTCTGGCGGGCATGGTTCTTGCTGCTGGCCGGTTCCTTTTAGGGTGTCTTGTGGGGGGCAGACTCTTGCTGCTGGCCGGTTCCTTTTAGTGTTTCTTTATGGGGGGCATGACTCTTGCTGCTGGCCGGTTCCGTTTAGGTCTTCGGGTTTCTTGTGGCGAGCATGGCTCTTGCTGCCGGGCGGTTCCTTTTTTCGGTTTCTTCTGTCGGTTTGACTCTTACTGCTGGCCGATTCCTTTTAGGGTTTGTTCCTTTTAGGGTTTCTTGTGGCGGGCATGGTCTTGCTGCTGGCCGGTTCCTTTTAGGGTTTGTTCTGGCGGGCATGGTTCTTGCTGCTGGCCGGTTCCTTTTAGGGTTTGTTCTGGCGAGCATGGTTCTTGCTGCTGGCCGGTTCTTTTTGGTGTTTCTTGTGGCAGGCGTGGCTCTTGCTGCGGCCCGGTTCCGCTTACGTTTTCTTTCTGGCGGGCGTGACTCTTCCTGCCGGGCGGTTTCCCTTTAGGGTTTCTTGTGGCGGGCATGGCTCTTGCTGCCAGGCGGCTTCTTTTAGGGTTTCTTGTGAGATCAGGCAAGCAGCACATGTGACGTGCTACAGCTAGCTCCCGAGGAAGACTCCGCCTTTGCACAGAGCACCACAGAGCACCACAGAGCGCCCCAGAAAGAATCCGCCTTTGCACAGAGCACCGCGGAGCACCAGACATCACCGTAGAAGTCTTTGGTGTAGAAGAGGATGTTAAACTAGTTTTTGAATTCTGGTTTTCGATTCCTATCCGGGTGGTTTTGGAATGTTATGGCGCCTGGTTTTGGAATGTTTTTGCGACCCATGAAATCACAGCTTGGTCTCATGCCATTTGGCCGATGCGCACAAGGCGTTGGGCTCGAAATGGCGCTGGTTAGTCCGAGTCCCCAAGGCTTTGGCGTCGGAGTCCCGCTGGGATTCCGACGTCGATTCGATTCGCGTTCGCCTTCAGCGCCTTGGGCGCCTTCGGCGCTTTCGGCGTCTTCGGCTATCGCTTTGGCGATTCCTGGCACTTGCGCTCTCCGCGCTCTCCGCGCACTCCGCGCGCTCCGCGCGCTCCGCGCCCGGACGCTGACACGGACGCGCGCGATGAGGCGGACGACGCGGCGGGCGGGTCGCACGGAGCGGTTCTGGAGGAGTTTGGATGTTCGATCCTGGGTGAGCGGTATCCAGGATCCCAGCATCCCCGCGCCCGACTCCACCCGAGCGCGCAGAGTATGCATTACAACGTCAGAGGCAAAGGGCTTTCAGATTTCACTCTTTTTGCTCTGAATTTTGTTTACCACCGCCCTCACTTTTGCTGGGAAGTCAGGGCTGCTTCGCATTGTTTAGTTGTTTGCGTTGTGTGCAAGCTTGTTTGCGTTGTCGCTTTCGAGTTTGGCAGACATCCAACAACAACCCTGGGGCTGCCACATTTAATGCCCGGTCATCGAGAGCAAAAGAACGAGCGTAGGAACCCAAGCGCAGAGCCCGCTTTACATTTACAAGCTTCCAAATGCAGGTTTAGTGATCAACATTTCAAACTTGTGATGCAGCTGGCGCAGGCCGAGAGAGCTGCCTGCGTGCCAAAACAAACGCTGATGCAGTTCACCTTCTGACTTGCAAAGCACAAATTTAAGCAGGCTGGCTGCGTAACTCAAAGCGTGCAGACACATAAGAACGAGTCCTTTTCAGCCTGATTTAGATTGTGTAGCTTATTGCTGGCTGGAGGTGGAGGAGTTTCGGAAGAACGGGGTGGTCTTGCTACGCGGGGTGCTGAATGACTGGGTGCCGTATTTGAGGGAGGTGACTGAGCACCAGATGGCGCACCCACAGGTCTCGGCGTTTCTGACAGGTTTGCGCACCTTCTTCTCCATGGACTACGTGCAGGCGGGCCTGTTCCTCACGAACAACCGGTACCTGGACTTTTGGATGTCCTCCCCCGTGGCAGAGCTGGTGGCGGACTTGAAACAAGCGCAGGAGGTCCGCCTGATCGTGGACCAGCTCAACGTGAACCCTCACTGCCCCATGCCTTACCCTCAGCGCCGACCGGAGTGCGCTGCAGAATGTTTTTGTTTCTCGAGATGCATGCTCGTCAAGGTTCACCGACCCAGAGAAGTTTCACACAGATGCGGCGTGCTTATTAGAGTGGCTTGCATTTTGCTTGGGTTTATATAATGCTATGGATAGTGGGACAACCCAAGGTCGGGGTGATTTCAGCCGTTGCGGAGCCAACAGACGTCGTGAGGGCGTGGATTCCCTTGCAGAAGCCAAGACAAGGCCTTGGTACACTGGAATTCCAGTTGCCTCACGAGCGGGTGTGCTTCGACACTGTTGAAGCTGGTGATCTTGCTGCTTGCTCTGCAAAAGGGAGAAGTCCAAAACAAACCAGAGTCGAAGAGTGCCACACGAGTCTGTGCCCAATAGCGCAGCATGCTGCGCATCCTCTACATCTGTTGAACAATGTTGAACATATGTGCAGCATCAGCAAAGTTTGGTCTCGAGGCTTTGTTTACCCCGACGATCCCTCACCGTGTGATCTTCCCACCAGACGGCGTCTATAGCCAAGACAGATGTGTGGTCATTGCCTCGCTGCATGCATCAAGGGGTGGGTTGCACCCAGCAGTGGCTGGGCTGCGCTTGGCCCCGTAACCGCTCCGTTGACCAAAGCAAACGCCTTTCTTCGCTCGAATAATGTTTCTCTTAGGCAGTGCCGGAGTTCCCCCGGATCTTCCCGGAGCCAGACCTGGCTGAGAGCGAGGTCCGAGCCGCGCAGAGGCGGGTGAAGCCTTGCGTCCCGGAAGCCAAGTGATGTTTCCGAGGCTCTACCCCACCCTGGACCGATACTTCCGGCTCTGGGGCAAGCCCAGTACTCTGCTGGATGCACGGGGCCAAGGATTGCCAGACGGTTTCGTTCCGCTTTAGTTCCGTTTGCAGCCTGAGGAATGGATGCAATTCATTACCTATGGGCAAAAGCGCTGAGCAAAAAAGGAGAGCTTGGGGCCATGCCCTGCGGGGCGACAGTGCCGACGAAAGCATTCGGCGGCCTCTCCAGCTATGCTTGTTGCCACGCGCCAAGTCGAGGTCCAGACCCAACATTCAAACGCACAAGATCAGGGTGCGTAGAGCCAGAGTTAGTAGAGCCATTAGAGCCAGTCAATGCGCTCGATGAACGGTGCCATGGAATTCGATGAATTTGATGCCGCCGCGCTGGAGGTGGAGCTGCCGAAAGGCTTGGTGCTGTGGCCAAGTGCGTTGCGAGATTGTTGTCGCAGGCGACGTCCATGAGGCCGTGCGGCGCACAGAGAAACCGTAAAATGGCGGCCGCAAGACCCAATGGACGTTCAGTGTACAGAGTGACGCATTCAAAGGCGCCAACAACGAAACATGCAAAAGCATTGCGTTCCAAAGGTTACTGTTCTTAGGGCCCACCTGGGCCGGCGGGCTCCGTGCTGGCGCTGCCTTCACACAACGCCGGGGCCCTAAGTAGATCTCAGTCTTGTTTTTGTCTGTTTCTTGTCTCTCTTCTTGTCGACCCTTCTTGTCCCTTCTTTTCTCTGCTTGTTGCTTCTCTCGAATCCCGTGCGTGTTTTTTGCACGTTCTTGTCAGGAGCTTCGCAATTTAGGAGCTTCACAATATCAGGGGCCACAGGAAGGCTGAGCCGTTGAGCTCGTTGTGCCGTCTTCACCGATGCCGAACGTTTTGTTTGGCTCAAGAAAGCTTGGCCCGAGAGCCTCCCAGTGGCGAAGCTGGGAACATCTGATCTCGGGAGAGAGTGCCATGGTTAGTTGGATGGACCCCGACAATGGGGGTGGGGGGCATCACACGATGCATCGGGCGGGGCTCGCGCTTTCGCTCGACTTTTTCCTTGTCGTGGACGGTTCGCCTTTGCGACTGAGCCGGGCCCTTCACTCTTCAGGGCACTTTAAAGGAACTCTGCGCAGGCCTTGGAGGCAAGGCGGGTGCCCGCAGTTGCCGCGATTGACTGCGATGAATTTCTCCTTCCTATCGACCAACGGCATCGACCCACACTGACTTCACCGTGCAGGGGGTGTTGAGATCACAGTGTGCCTTGCCGGCAAGCAGGCAAGGAGGGCCCACGCTTTTGTAGAGCGCAGGGCAAGGCTGACTACAAACTTCGCGCGCAGGCCCTACTCCGGCTCTACGCAGGGCTTATTTTTTGGAAACGACGCCAGGCTCTGGGACTTCGCTCGCTTTTGCCTGGCGATCAGCTGTGCGCGTCAAGTCGGCAGTGGCGGGAAGGACGACAAGTCGGCCGAGAGCTTGGATGGAGCGCTGGCGGTAGCGCCGCGCGCCGTGTGACTGCATGAGCGGCAGCGGAGGTTTTTCGCGCCAAGTTTCAACCGAACGCGCCGCCAGTAACTGGGGTTTGTTGACAACTCGCGCCCTGCGTGCTTGGAGATGCTTCGAGAGGCCCGTGGGCGCGCGCCGGCCGTCGAGTTGCTTGGTGCCATCGCAGTATGCCCGAGGGTTGCGTTGAGATGTCGCCAGTCGCACTTTGTTGTATCTCATACAGCCCGCCCGCTGCACCCATAGTTCCCAACTCTGCCAGCCACTGGTGTAGTAGCCAACGTGCGAACTGAGAGCGCTGGGTTGTGGATGTGTGCGCAGTTGCTACCCTACCTCTCAACAGTTTCGGGCCCGCGCGTGGCGCCCAGGCTCTTTACCTCTGGAAGTGGAAGAGGAACAGCCCAGGCGAGACTTGAAGGGACGGGCAGAACTTTGGAAGGAGACGCAAGCGGTAGCATCCTCAGCCCGCGCACAGGCCGCGTAGCTTTTTCCAAGCAGCTCGCGCGCAGTGTCCAGGCGTCTTGGCCATACGACGCTATTTGCAGCGCAGCTTAGCGATTCCCGAGCTGCAACTCCCCGAGAAGCTTTTGCGCGGGCCAATGCGGCGCAGGCCATCAGCGTGTCTCATGCTCATTGACTGAAAAGGGTGTTGATTTGTGTAGTCGATGGCCCACGATTTGCGGCCTGGCCCCTTGTAGCCTTAGGCGCAGAGGCCTGACTTGGCAGGGGTCACTTGCTTTCACTCCCGCAAGAGCGTGTGTGACTGCTGCCGCTGCGCCTGGAAGATCTCCGCGTTGCAGCGTGCGAGGTTGAACTGGTTGCAGAGTGTCCGCGTGACACGCAGACAAGAGTGTTTTCTGGCAATCCAGCCATCCCGCGTTGAGCCGCGCGAGGGCGTCGCTGCGTAACTCCTCTGTGTCTTATTCCTTCCTCGTTGTGTTTTGTGCTTGACTCTCCTCTGTTGCGCCTTTGTGTCTTCTTTGTCTCTCCTCGTTTTTGTGTCGCTTTTCCTTGGTTTGCCGGTGTCTTCTTGGATTGTCTTGTTCCTTGTTTTGCTTATAGTTCCTTCTCCTTAGCGGTGTTTAACTATTGCGTTCCTACTTCTTCCTATGTCTTCATGATTTCTCTCGTTCATGCTTCTCTTTTCCTCATGTTTCTTGTTTCTTTTACTTGTGTTGTACACGCTTTGGTTTCTTCCTATGTGCTCGGTTCATGCTGGTGCCAGGTGGTGCACGAGCAGAAGGTCTCGCAACCGTTGGGCAGAAGCTCAGCATGGTTGCAGGCGATGAAGGACAACAAATTCAGCCAAGGCTCAGGGATCCAACAGCTAGTTGCTAGGAGCGGGGAGTCTCAGACGCCAACGACATGGGCACAGAGGCCTGATTGGTACAGCAAAACTGACGCGGGTTTGACTGCAGGCGTTTGGAAGGCCCCAGCCAAGCCCAAATCAATTTTTTTAGCGCAGCGCAACTCGAAATGGCCCACCCGCTCAAGGGACTGCGCTGCGCTCGAGCCTTGTGCGTTGACTGAGAGGAGAGAGAGAGAGAGAGAGAGAGAGAGAGAGAGAGAGAGAGAGAGAGAGAGAGAGAGAGAGAGAGAGAGAGAGAGAGAGAGAGAGAGAGAGAGACAGAGAGAGAGGGAGAGGGAGGGAGAGAGAGAGAGAGGGAGATGTCAATCGTGGTGTGGTACATGACCGCAAGCCTTGAGCTGTATCAATCGCTACACGAGCCCATGCAAAAATAGGAGCTGTGCAGACTACAGGTTTGACTGTCAGTTGTGTTAACAACGTAACTGCACTTGCACTTGTAGTAAACTTTGGTTTGAGATTAACGTGGTAGCGGAGCTGAAACGTAGGGGAGCTCCAGCACACAGCAGGAAGTACAACAACTCCAACAGCAACCGCATCCCAAACTACTACGACATGTCAGGAGAACCAGCGTCAGCACCAGCTCAGCGCAGTACCGGAGCAGACAAGGGGCCAACAACGGCAGAGACTGTAGGAGCCACGACTACGGGAACGGGAACAACACAGGAGCAAGACAACGACGTCCAAAGACTAGACGGGTACAAACTGCCACAGCCATTCTTCACTGGTGATTACTCGCAGTGCGGAGAACGGCTGTTCTAGCTACAAGCGTATCTCGGATTCATAGACCGAGACTTCGACGTGGTCCTACAACTAGCACAGGTAGCTACACGACAAATTGAGGACGCAGACATCAGAGCACACATACGCGAGCCCAAGCAAGCAACAAAAGCAGCAGACCTCGCAAGAGATCCACATCACAACATATGCCAAGGAGCAGCAGCTACAGTAGTACGTGCTGCAGCGCAGATGCGTGTGAAACGCTGCGACTTCTGCGCAAAAGGAGCAGACCAGTAGGAGCACGAAGCGTTGGCCGCCTCACCAAACTACTGGAACCTACGTTCAACGGAGCACAGTTCGAACAACACTTCCTACAATGGGAATACGACACCAATCGCTACGAGAAAGACAACGCCGCAGTGCTGCGAGATGGAGTGGAAATTGCAATACTACTCAACAAGACCAGTGGAGCGCTATGGCAACAGCTCCAACTACGTTCTGAACAAGTCACAAACTACAGCCAGACCAGAGCGGTCATCCTGGATTACTACAAGACGATTTCCGCTTTCTCAAGATCGACTTCAGCAGTCGGCGCAAACTATATTGGAAGACCTGCGCCAATGATTTGGAGGCAAGGAAGAAATTACAAAGGCAAAAGAAAAGGAAATGGAAGCAAAGGAAAGGGGAAATGCAGAAACAAAGGGTGCCGCAAAGGATTTGACAAAGGCAACACAGGCAGCTGCAACAAAGGAGGATGCGACAAAGGCAGAGGAAAAGGCTACTCAGTATCCAAGGGTCTATGGATCAAGCAAAGGCTACAAAGGCAAAGGAGTCTACGGCAACTATATGACATGCCACAGATGTGGCAAGGCGCATAGGAGAAGGACATGAATTACATCTCAAGAACAAGCAGGTCAAGACACAAATAGGAACTATTTCAGGAACTGAATGACACCTAGGATGGGTACTACAAAGGACATGGACGTGATGTGAGTTGGAACGACTGACAACAGCTGGGGCTGGAACGACACCATGACGATGCAGGCAGCAAACTGCATTGGAGGCATCAACGAGTCACACCTTGCAATTAAACACATTAGACAAGCAAAGCCGCTGCCATGCAAGCGCAAACCCAGAACAACTACAAGAGAACGCAAAACACCCCTCCAAACAAGAACTACAAAGAAGGCTTGGAGTGACTGGGCTGGAGCAAGCGGATTGCGAAGAAAAGACACCGGCGACAACAAAGTTTAGACCCTCCGGCTCAGTCCGCCAACATTGTCCTCTCCCTTTTCTCCTTCTTCTCTCCCCTGTCTGCCTTGCGTGTTCTGTTGTCCTGTATGTATGTATGTATGTATGTCATGTGTGTATGCATGCATGCATGCATGCATGCATGCATGCATGTATGTATGTATGTATGTATGTAATGTATGTAATGTATGTATGTATGTATGTATGTATGTATGTCTGTATGTATGTCTGTATGTATGTATGTATGTATGTAATGTAAATATATATACATATATATATATGTATGTCTGTATGTGTATGTATGTATGTATGTGTGTGTGTATGTAATGTCTGTATGTGTGTATGTATGTATGTACGTATGTGTGTATGTATGTATGTATGTATATAATGTAATGTAATGTAATGTAATGTAATGTATGTAATGTATGTATGTTTGTATGTATGTAATGTATGTAATGTATGTAATGTATGTATGTATGTATGTATGTATGTATGTATGTATGTATGTATGTATGTGTGTATGTAGTGTAAATATATATATATATATGTGTATGTATGTATGTAGGTATGTAATGTATGTATGTGTGTATGTATGTATGTACGTGCGTATGTATGTATGTATGTATGTATGTATGTATGTAATGTAGTGTAGTGTAGTGTAGTGTAGTGTAATGTATGTAATGTATGTAATGTATGTATGTTTGTATGTGTGTATGTATGTATGTATGTATGTATGTATGTATGGATGTATGTATGTATGTATGTAATGTATGTTTGTGTGTATGTGTGTATGTATGTATGTATGTATGTATGTGTATGTATGTATGTATGTATGTATGTATGTATGTGTGTATGTAGTGTAAATATATATATATATATGTGTGTGTATGTATGTATGTATGTATGTATGTAGGTATGTAATGTATGTATGTGTGTATGTATGTATGTACGTGCGTATGTATGTATGTATGTATGTAATGTAGTGTAATGTATGTAATGTATGTATGTATTTATGTATGCATGTATGTATGTATGTATGTAATGAAAGTTTTTTTGTGTATGTATGTGTTAAAACTCTCCTGGCGCCGTGCCGAAATCGGGAAGCCGTTCTGAGGTCCACGTTCGCAATTTGGCTCAAGACTCAAGTCGGGCTTATGGTCTTGCATGGACTTGCATACACCTGTGTTCGATCCGAGTGAGAGGAAACAGGTGCGATCGCGCTGCAGATCTTGAGCTTGTGTTGTTATTACACTGGTTTGGCTGTATATGTTTAGCCGTATATCTTCACCACGTGATTGAGTACCATTCAGCTGGAAGCTTGGTGGACAGCGTCCCACGGGACGTCATCTTGCGCTCTTGACAGGTTATCAGCCGTATCCAAGCTCTACACTGGACAAGGAGGCAGCTGGTTCTTGCGGGCGCAGGAACTGCAGAAGAACAATAACCTACACAGCACAATGGAATCTTCAGCGAGCCCAAGTACTGCGGAGCGACAGTTCAGAGGGATCCAACGGATTGATGGCTCTTCCTGCGGTCATGGACATGGTTGGCGATTCACAGGGTGAATCTGGAAGCGGTGGTTCCGTGCTATTCAACGACATATCCACGTCTGCAAAATCTAATTCGATCCCTGATAGTGCGGGTTCGATTCTCTTTCCGTCTTTTGGTGATCCAATGATCGATGTACACCTAGCACAGAAGCAAGGGGTTGTCGGGCTAGTCCCACAGTCTACTACAACTGGTGGTGGTGGTAATGGAGGAGGGAACAACGAATATACGCCTCCGTTCAATTACAATGGATTCTCGTCCGGCAGAAACTGACAGGGGCCGGATCATCGTCATCTGAGTCTGGCGGGTGGCGGAGGAGGGCCTGATGATGAGGACGAGGATGATGATGATGACGAGGATGAGGAAGACGAGAGAGATGGAGATGACACTCGGTCACGAAGGGGACGCAGGCGATTGAGCGCATGGACGAGATGGTTGGCTCAGGCTTTCGGGATCAACCCAGACCTCAGTTTTCTGAACAACTCCGGCGGCGACAGGTTCGCCACGATTGACATCAAGATGGCCATGGGCGTGCAGAACATGCTGAGACAAGCGCCAGACGAGGCCAAGGATATATACCTCGTTCGGAACTACGACATCAACAAGGGGTGATCGTAAAGGGACGAGAGCTAGTGGCATTGGCCATGCATGATTCAGAACATCAGATCGGACAGACCTTGTCTATCACATCGAGCACTTATTCAACCTTGACTTTCCTGGCGACAAGAACTTGGTTGTGTTCAGGAACAAGTGGTATGATTTGCTGCTGAAGATGAGGAACGAAGATAGGCCCAGTCCGTTGGCACTGAGAGCTCTAGATATCCTATACAGGAAGATCAAAGGGAGCAAGAAGATGGAGTTTGGTCTCAACCCCTACCACAGGCTACCGGACAAACATCCACAAAAATCGTACGAACTCCTGTTGGCTGGGATTGACCATCAAATCAAGTCGGATCGGGAGGACCTGATGCTCGACATGAAGGAGAAGATGCAGGTCCGGCTGCAGAAAAGCAGGAGGGCCAGAATGGCAAAGGCAGAAGGAGCAAATCTAAGGGACCTGATGCCGCTCCTGTGCTCTCGAAGGCCAAGGCAAAGGGTCACGCAGGCAAGAACGGCAAGTCCGAGGGTGCCAATGACAGGGGCAAGAGTCCAAGTGGAAACAAAGAGTATCCATGCTGGTATCACTTCAAAGCAGAGAAGGGATGCGTACAGGGAAACGAATGCTCATTTTCTCACAGCAAGAAGACGGAGCACAAGTTGGAGAACATGCCCAACGGAAAGGGGAAAGGAAAATCCAAATCCAGGTCATCCTCACCAAAGAAGGAGGATGGAGTGTGCTACGCATTCCAGAAGGGAAAGTGCGAAAATGGCAATTCCTGCAAGTACAAGCGTGAGCTCATCAAGAAGAAGGCCGCAGCACCAGCGATTGTGAAAGGGCCACCGCTATGTCTGCGATAGTCAAGCGGTCCCTGCGGGAAAGGTCAGCTTCAAGAAAGACGTTGATCATGTGGAACCGGAAGAGGCCGAAACTGTCTACCACGAGCGCGCTGACGACGATGTCATGAGTGAGTCGTCAAGATGGTCCGGTGAATCTGAGACCTCCCAGAAGATGGTATGGTTCAAGGAAGTCCTCAACGTCGACAAGAACGGGGAGATCACCTATCTCGAAGATGAGAGTAGACAATGGAAACGCAAGGAGGAGTGGTATGGCTACGAGGGCAATGAGGATGGTTCTCACAAGTACGTGCGCATTGACAAAGAGAAGTTCAAGGACAGCGATCATCGAGAATTACTGGCCTATCAAGTCCAACGATCATTGATAAGAGCAAGGATACTGGAAGAGGTGGTGGGCGACGTATATCGAAAACACTACTTCCCGGTGACCAAGGAGAACACTAATCGTGTTTGAATATGATCGGGTGAAGGACGAGATCAAGGAAGCGGTCATAGACTGGAAGAGACAACACGGTCTGCCAAAGAATGTGTTCGCAATGTCAACATGTATCAGCAGAAGGGCGAAGTGGTTGATGGATTGGACAAGCCACGGCGAAGAGTCTGGGCGTTGATATTATACAAGGAGATCAGACATCGCCCTACAATCGATGACCTCAAGGGACACTTCTCAGAAGTTTTGGCATTGGTCACGAACGATGAGCCAGACCAGAACGATGATGATGAAAATGATATACCTGCCGCTGCCGGTGAATCCGCAGAGGTTGAAGGTGAGCATCATCATGGGGCAGTCGACTTCGGACCACCCGGAGGGGCCGGTCCGGTACATCCGCCTCCCGTAGCCGAAGAGCCGCCAGAGGACGTAGGGCTGGACCCACGTCGCAATGGTGACGCCGAGGCTAACGAAGAAGAAGCTGATGAGGATGATCCAGATGCTGGTATGGAGGTTGATGTGTACGAAGGATCATGGATCAAGAGGAAAGTGGGAGTCCTCAAGAAGGACGACTCCATTGCTCACTTGCTTACCCACAGATACCGAAACCCTTTCTGTGAGTCGTGTGTCAAGGCAAAGATGAGACACTTCAGATCCCGAACAGGAGCCTTCAAAAGAGAGGTCAAGACATTCGGGGACCTGGTGACGTTCGACTTCGTGACGGCATCGGGAGATCATGAAGTGGGGCAGGTATGCGCTCATCATTCGGGACATATACACTGGATTCATTATGGCTTATCCAACCGCGAGGAGACACACTGACTCCGTTGTCAGGGCGATCAAGAATTGTCTGGTAGGAGAAAGACCAAACAGGTGTATTCGGATGATGGCCCAGAGCTAATCAATGCCTGCGTCGAGCTGAAGCTGAACCACGACTTGTCCTTGCCTGGACGACCGCAGAACAACTCCCTTGCCGAAAGAACAAATCAATTTATCATTGATCAGACATCGGCTTGCCTTGTGCATGCCGGTCTGCCCACGTGTTACTGGGTGCAGGCTATCACCACGCTGTGCCATCTGATGAACGTTGAAGAGGTCAATGGATCAAGTGCCTGGTTGAGACTGCGTGGCGAAGAGTTCAAGGCGAGAAGATACCTTTTGGTGCGCTAGTGGACTTCAAGCCAAGTGAAGCACAAGGGGAAGTTCGAGCCCAGGGGCGAGACTTGATATGTGCTGAGTGCCGGGATGCATTGGGCAAACAAGTATAGGGCTTGGACCCTCACTGCGTTCGCAGGTGCAGAGTTGAACATCAGGAATGCAAAGATCCCGCCTCGGTTGAGAATGCCA
Source organism: Effrenium voratum (assembly GCA_963377175.1). NCBI lineage: Eukaryota > Dinophyceae > Suessiales > Symbiodiniaceae > Effrenium > Effrenium voratum. The sequence goes on along the minus strand of CAUJNA010003840.1, from coordinate 173,333 downwards.
CATCAAACGGAGAGGATGATCCTCAAATCACATCTGACATTCCCAACACAGCAGAAGTACAAAGTTGCTAACGAGACTCTGGAAGGAATTGAGATGTCTGTCGATGCAATTGGTCTAGATGCACGTGATCGGATCGAATTGCCACCAAAGGCTGTGCCAAGTGAGTGTAATTGGGGTAGGTACAGGAGACTGTGGTTCCCTTGAGGAAGGCCCTGTGCGGACATCCTGACGCCGGAACATTTTGGGTTGGCTTCGAGCCCATCGGTGAAGAATGGCCGTCAGTGTACATTCATGAAAAGCTCCAGCTTGTACTGGTAGTGTATGTTGATGACTTCAAAATGGCGGGGCCCCAAAAGAACCTTGCCCAGGGATGGAGCATGCTGCGTACACGCCTTAAAATTGAGCCTGAGACGGGACTTGACATGTACCTTGGCTGTAATCAGAGCAAGGGACCGTGTCACAACGGTGACCTATGACATGGAATAGTTCCTACGTTCCTTTGTCGACCGCTATCTTGAGGTTGCGGGCGACGTCAAGTTGAATAAGGTTGTTACCCCTGGAATACATGAAGAAACGAAGGGTCACGTCTCGAGGAGGCCAGTCAGTCGTGTGTAATTGGTGGAACAGTCTTGTGCCCACCGACGGTTCTGGCCTAGAGCCGGACCAGCGGGAAGGGACTCCTGAATTGGCCATGAAGGAGCCCGTGCGTGGACACCGCACGCCGCTAGTGTTCTAATGAAGCTGCTGTACGGTGCGCGGATTGCTCGCTTCGATTTGTTGCGGCAAGTGAATCGCTTGGCACGAAACGTGCACAGGTGGTCTGACTCCGATGATCGGGGTTTACACCATTTGATGTGTTATGTACGTCATACAAAACATTGGCGCATGGTCGGATGGGTTGGTGATCCCATGGATGACGTGCGCCTGGCCTTGTACGCAGACGCCGATTTTGCAGGTTGTGTTGAATCGTTGCGTTCCCGGCATTTGAATTTGCAAGGACCTAATACTCGGTTTCCGTTGTCCGGCAGTTCGAAGCGTCAGAGTTGTGTTAGTCATTCGACTCCTGAGCCCGCTCTCAAGTTGTTACAACGAATTCTCAAAAAGTCACCAAACTTTGTGTTCTATGACGATAACAAGGCCATGATTGGGGTTGTGCGATCGGGGAGAAACCGTACAATAGGCCACCTTGAGAGGAGCCATGGCATTTGCATTTCGTGGATGCATGAGATGCTCACGCGTGATTACATGTATTTGGCGTATGAAGTCACTGACCGCATGGCAGCTGACATATACACCAAGGCGTTCAATGATGGACGCAAATGGAGCGTCGAGGCCGTAGACCTTGTCGTTGAAGGGCGAGAGGGGCTTCTTCTTGACGGTCTCCACGGCGATCTCGTGCCCGCGGCTGCGCAGCTGCGCGAAGGTCGCCCTGCGCTCGCTGCTTTCCTCCAGCACCTGGACGTTGGTCACCGCCTTCTTGGGCACGCCCTTGATCTTGCGCTTCTCCTTGTGCGCGCCGTCGGGCTGGACCGTGAGGATGCTGTACATCTTGGAGCGCAGGCCGACGTACTCGAGGATCCTGGCTGGGAAGGTCTCGTCGCCGAGCTTGCCCAGCAGCCCCATCACCTCGATGGCCTTGGCGCGCGCCGCTGCCGAGAGCGCGCTCAGGTCCCTCTCGGGGTCCTTGGACTTGCCGCCCACGTCGAAGAGGTCAGGTTTGCCTCGGCCATGGCGTTACTTGACCCGAGTTTGCTGTCTGATCCGGATACCCCACGTGTGATCCCATCAAAGGGACCCTGCAAACAGTTGTTCCCACGTTTCCGTACACACACATTCCGGTCATGCCTGACGTCCAAAGAAGGACTGCATGAACACGACGGGCATGATCCGGTGGTTGTTGCCAAAGGGCCCAGGTTGATGCGCGTGAAACCTCCTCTTGCGGTCGAGACACCGTTCGGGAGCAAGTGGCTTCGCTCCACTTGGTTTCTGAAGAACGGGTCCTGGCTTCAGGTTGAGGACAGAGTTGACCCTGGGTTGCAATGTGAACGGATTGAGGAGTGGGTTGAACGCGCAGTTTGGCAATTTCATCCCGTTCCGGTTGCTGCACCGACGCGGGAGCGATCTCCGCGACCACGACCAATTCACGTTGGGTCCGGTGAGGCAGATATGCCAGCATTTGTCGAGGAATTGTCAGACGAACGTATTGAATTAAAATGTGTCAACGGCCTTGCGCTGGATACGTTGCTCCGCTTGAAGCTGCTCATGCGTTGTTTGCATACCAGTCATGGGCAGTACGTTCCTGGTCGTTGTTTTGTTCCATATCGCATCGCGGTGAAGCACAAACCACAGTTATCGCCGGGCATTGAGCTCGCGCTGGTTGCCCATGATGGTAGTGTGCTTCGCGCTCCGTTGCATGTCTCGCTTCCTGGTATGAGCCTCACAATTGGTTCACTGCCCTTGCCCGGCACAAGGGGCCACAGGTCGTGACCGTCACTTTGGTTGATGACTTTATGAGCGAGTACGGGGGGAGCATCGCAAGACATGTGCTCACTAAATCTTCCGATTTGTTGTTCTTCGCCGGACCTTGCACGGGGGGGTCATCATGGGCACGCCTCAACAAGACTCGCGGAATAGACACCGCAGAGAAAATCGAGGCCAAACAAAACGAATTTTGGAAGTTGTTTGGACGTTTCGTGGAAATCAAACGACATGCCATGACGACACGCTGCTATTCTGTTTGAGTTGCCCGGAAGTTGCGATTCTTGGAAGGACGAGAGACTGCGTGAGGTTGTTCATGATGGCACCAGTCATGACTTTGATGGACGGTTTGAAGCAAAGGTACGCGAAGAAACCTCTGCCAATCAAGAAGCCGTGGAGAGTTGTTTCCTGAAACTTTGAACTTGGAGTTTCGTTATCTAAGAAATGTTTCGGGAACCATGAGCGTGGAGCTTGTGCTGGTCGTGAAACTAAAGAAGCCCAGTTATACACGTCATTGATTGTGAATGTGATCCTCCGGCGTTTTCTTGCTCGAGCAAAGTGTCTTCAGCAGGCACGATTGGCACAGTGCGGGGAAATCCACGATGGCAACGGACTGCTGTACGTGAAAATCACATCACATCGACTGTGCCAACGAGGTTCCGGGCCAGTCTCAAACCTCTAGTTACAGCTGGGTGCAGTTTAAATCCATTCAGTGGTGATACGCATTGCTGCCTACTTTGGGTTTTCCTGGTTCTGGAGAATATCATCAAGATGACTGCTAACGAGTCCGTCGTCAACACAAATGAATTCTTCTGCGTGCCTGTTGGGAAATCCAGACAAGCGGCGATATTCCTGGGGAACCTCATCAAGAACGCCATTGAGGAAGGCACGCGACTTCCCAGGAGAATGGAGACAAACAGTGACCTGAGTACATGCATAAAATGGGTCGAGGACATCGGCGTCCCCGTCATATATGCTTACTCAGCGTTCTATTCGGCGAGATGTCGCGGCATGATGAAGGGAGGGGGGCAATCCATGAGGATCGCATTGGAGTTTCTCAACAAGATCTTCAGGCTGCTTTCTGCCGATGAATGCATGCTGGGATGGAGAGGTTTCTGCAGGAAGGGGAAGAAAATAGTAGCGGCGCTGAACCAACTCTTTGGGGAGGCATCGCTATTAGCAAAGAACCCTGAGCTGCTGAACGTCACCAAGTACTGCGTCGAGGGGTCTGACATGCTGAGATCCATTGCGGATATTTGGGACCTCGCTTCAGGTGTGGCCGACGACAACGAGGAGCGATCTTTCACAGCGGCATTTCACCAAGATACTGCGGTAGGAGCAGTATTCAAAGACTTTGTCGGCAGTGAGCCGACCAATTCCTCATCATCGCGACGATGGAAGAGTGCAGCCGCCGAGCTAGAGGGCCGATCGAAGAGTCGTGAAATTCAGAGATCGGAACTGGGTAAAAGTGTTCACGCTGAGTTGACAACGAGATCATCGACTCCATCTTCAGAATGAATTCTGGTGGAGACGACGACAGGTGGGAGATCGGCGACATCACGGCTGGGTACGAGACGTACACCTCGTTCGAAGGGGGTGTCACCCTGGGTGGCGCAACTGTCAGTGTGAAGTTCAACATCAACGCCAACACCGGGTATCCGATCGTACAAACTGTGTTCGGGCCATGTCTCATTAAGGGGAAGGACGCGACATTCTGGGAATGCATGTTGAGAAATCTGACATCGTCACTAGTGCGCTTCGAGGAGAAGTCAAGGGCTGAAAAGATCGTCAGTTCATATGTCAGAAAGAGCAACACTGCATGGCTCCAGCTTTATGCGTTTCTTTGCGCTCAAACGGGATGCTTGATCACAGGACGCCTCCCGGGCGCCAAGGCTATCAATGCGTTGATACAGGCGGAGACGAATCCTGACAACGCACCTGCACGGTTGAACCGGATCATCAACTAACAGAAGAACAGGTCCATCAACGGGGCGGTGATCCGCGACATGATGATCCAAAAGAAGAGCTTTCTGGTTCTGGATTGGCCCATGAGAGCCGTCAATGCGAAGGGACACACGAAGACTTTTAAGATGATGGTCAACGAGCAGGGATGGACAAACATCGAGGAGAGGTCGTGTTACGGATCGAGCGAGCAGGTCTCACCGAGACGCGGTGAACATCATCTCTTGATTGCAACAACTGGAAAGGCTTATCTGCGATCGACGGAGACGGGGCTCGGATGACTCACCCATATCAGTGCACATCTGGATGTCGCTCTACGACTGGATGTACATGAGAGCATACCCATCATTGACTCCCTATTGAAGGCGGTATCGGACCTCGTCAACGTATGCAAGGGCATGGTCATTGTGTGCGTGAACCGTGATGCAGCTTTCCATGGTGGAAAAGGGGACTTAGGTACGATTGCCAACAAAGTGAGCGAAATCTGCAAGGCGGCAGGCGCGTTGGTGACCGAAAATGACCGTTTGTGGCGTATGGCTCACGCACTATCGGGCAAGAGTTACAAAATCCCCGGAACCTCAAATCTGCAATATTACCTCCTGAAGCAGAAATCCATTGACGTATTAGCGCCGAGCCTGGACTTCATCAACGATCTGGAGGAGATTTGCATCAACTGGCCGGTCATTAAGGACATGCTTTTTAGGCCTTTTTTTGGGTGCTTTTTGTGGACCGAAAACCTTGTTTTTTTCGGGTGTGCATACTTGTCAAAACAAGTCGTTTTTCGGAAAGGTTTTTTTTGCCGAAAATCTTGGGGAGGGAGGGGGGCCTTGATGTTTGGACAATCCGGTGGCCCAGAGAGTTGTTTTTGCTATGTCAGCTGTTAGTGAAACTTGGCGCACGTGCTGCCATGGACATTTACGGGGTTGACGCTGACGAGCTCGCGCATTGCGTGGCGCTGCATGTCATTGAAATGAAGATTGACGAGATTATTGTCAGGAAATGCAGCCGGGTCCTGCGGTTGATCATGGAAAGAACTGGGCGAAGAGCCGCGATGTTTCCTTTCGCAGTCGTTCTTGCTGGTATGGAGCGCGCGCTGATTTCGCCATTGCCTTCTGATGATATGGCCAGGGAGCCTCTTGTGCGGGATTTGTGCTCTCCAGGCTCTCCAGGACCAACGCAACTTCCACGCGTCACTGCTGAAGAGCGGGCCTTTGTGGAAGAGTCGACCCAGGTTCTGCACTTCTTGAACGAACTGGCCGACATTAACGAACCTTTTACACCATTAAAGATGCTGTTGGACAATGCTTATTTGACTTTGCGTAAGCTTGTCTGTTTACCCTTGAACTCTGACTGAACTTGCATCTAGAAAAGGCTGCGGAAACACAGCCTTTCCCTGAGAGCCCGGCTCAGCTTAGGTTTTTGCTTTGCCTGAGAAGTTTGGCAACTCCTGAGTTTTACAAAGCACAAGGAAAAGCGTGTCTGTTTTGCTGCCAGCGTTGCGTGCGGCTCAGTGAGTTTTCGCCCGCCGCCCGCCCATTCGGTTCAACTGGCTCAGCTTCGGTTCGGCTTCAACTCGTTGAAATGTCCAGCTTTGTAACCAAAGCTGGCGAAGCCATGGCATCCAGGTACTTGGAGGAGGGCTCAGCTGGCATTGTGCGGGGGGATTGCCTATACAAGTTGGCGGAAGACATCCAACGAATCACTTGCGGGCAACCAGACAAGATCCCTTTCTCGATGCTCATCAAGGTCTGCGAGACTCTGGGCCCTCTGTACAAAGACAACCGGATGAACTCCAAGATCATCAGCAAGTGCTGCGCCACATGCACTGTGCTTGAACACTTCTTCCGCCACAAGACACCGGTGACTGATGTGCGCTACAAGGACGGCTTGTGGATGTTTGATGAGTACGAGATGCTGCGGCCGATGAAGGGGAAGCTGAACAAGGTTATGCTTGACGAGCTGCGCACTCTCCATGACCAAACTGGCCGGTCATTAAGGACATGCTTTTTAGGCCTTTTTTTGGGTGCTTTTTGTGGACCGAAAACCTTGTTTTTTTCGGGTGTGCATACTTGTCAAAACAAGTCGTTTTTCGGAAAGGTTTTTTTTTGCCGAAAATCTTGGGGAGGGAGGGGGGCCTTGATGTTTGGACAATCCGGTGGCTCAGAGAGTTGTTTTTGCTATGTCAGCTGGTAGTGAAACTTGGCGCACGTGCTGCCATGGACATTTACGGGGTTGACGCTGACGAGCTCGCGCATTGCGTGGCGCTGCATGTCATTGAAATGAAGATTGACGAGATTATTGTCAGGAAATGCAGCCGGGTCCTGCGGTTGATCATGGAAAGAACTGGGCGAAGAGCCGCGATGTTTCCTTTCGCAGTCGTTCTTGCTGGTCTGGAGCGCGCGCTGATTTCGCCATTGCCTTCTGATGATATGGCCAGGGAGCCTCTTGTGCGGGATTTGTGCTCTCCAGGCTCTCCAGGACCAACGCAACTTCCACGCGTCACTGCTGAAGAGCGGGCCTTTGTGGAAGAGTCGACCCAGGTTCTGCACTTCTTGAACGAACTGGCCGACATTGACGGACCTCTTACACCATTGGAGATGCTGTTGGACGATGCTTGTTTGACTTTGCGTGAGCTTGTCTGTTTACCCTTGAACTCTGACTGAACTTGCATCTAGAAAAGGCTGCGGAAACACAGCCTTTCCCCTGAGAGCCCGGCTCAGCTTAGGTTTTTGCTTTGCCTGAGAAGTTTGGCAACTCCTGAGTTTTACAAAGCACAAGGAAAAGCGTGTCTGTTTTGCTGCCAGCGTTGCGTGCGGCTCATTGAGTTTTCGCCCGCCGCCCGCCCATTCGGTTCAACTGGCTCAGCTTCGGTTCGGCTTCAACTTGTTGAAATGTCCAGCTTTGTAACCAAAGCTGGCGAAGCCATGGCATCCAGGTACTTGGAGGAGGGCTCACCTGGCATTGTGCGGGGGCATTGCCTATACAAGTTGGCGGAAGACATCCAACGAATCACTTGCGGGCAACCAGACAAGATCCCTTTCTCGATGCTCATCAAGGTCTGCGAGACTCTGGGCCCTCTGTACAAAGACAACCGGATGAACTCCAAGATCATCAGCAAGTGCTGCGCCACATGCACTGTGCTTGAACACTTCTTCCGCCACAAGACACCGGTGACTGATGTGCGCTACAAGGACGGCTTGTGGATGTTTGATGAGTACGAGATGCTGCGGCCGATGAAGGGGAAGCTGAACAAGGTTAAGCTTGACGAGCTGCGCACTCTCCATGACCAAATGTTGCAGGTGAGCGAGGCCCTGGATGTGTGGGGCGGTCTTGCCGCTGGCCACGACGCAGAGTGTGTGTTTCTGGCCATACTCTGGCCAGTCCATGTCCTGATACAGGACTTGCAGCCGGTGCTTCGAGAGTTCATATACGAACACACTGCGGCAACACAGTGAGTGTTTGGGCTGAGCTTGAGGGGCTGCTGCAGCCTGAGAAACGATGTGTTTGCTGCCGCATGCTTGTTTGCAGGCAAGAAAAATAGCACCTGGGGCAATATTTGTCAATTTGAGATGCTTTTTGTGCAATTTACTTTGCAGCGCTCTGGTCCAAACTGGCCTTTTTTTAGGGGAGCCATGATGGAACAGTCACCTGCGTTGCGCGCCATGACCGAGGCTGGGGCTCGACGACGGAAGATCGAGGCATTGAAAACGCAAATGGAACACCTAAAGGAAGAGTTGCAGATGGTGGTAGCTGTTGAGATCCTGATGAGGCAGGAGTACCACAATCTGGATTCGGCGCTGGACCTCATCGAGGAGTTCCAAAACACGCGCAATGGCAGGCAGCAGCTGTTTATTGATTCTGAGAGGGGCAGAGACTTTTCAGGTTGAGTCTATGCGCAGGATGTCGCTCCGCATGTGGCAGACGGCAATTACGGAGGTCATCGATCACAAATTGTGGCAAAGCACGCAGGAGCTGGAGAAGTTAGAGTCTGAATTGCGCCGGCGATAGATGTCCCATGTTTATACTGCCGGAGTTCCACGCAGCGCTGCTGCCGCGAAAACCAACTGCGTGCCCGCAGTTGGTTCTTGTTAATGGCCAACACCTCTGCAAATTCCAACGGTAGCTTAGTCTTGACTTTACACGTTTCGGGCGCAAGGTCGGAACAAGAAAAAGACCCTCTTACGCAAGGCTAATGGTGGTAGAGCTGCAGTCTTCGATTCGTGCCTGCGTTTGCTCGGGCGCGCCTGTGAACAGTTGGAAACATGTGTCAGGGATGCTGTGTTCATGTCGTGATGGTTGAATTGCCCGCCGCAGCTGTTAAGGAACATCTGTGGAACATCTGCGGAAACGCAGCTGTCAGTCAGACAATGCCGTGGAATTCTGACTGGCGGGCCGTGTGCGATGTCTGCGGATGGAAATGCAAGACCCCGTTGTTCAAGAAGAAGGCCTTCAAAGACAGCGGTGTGATGGTTTGCGGTCAGAACTTTGAGGTGATTTGCTGCGTGTGCCTGCTGGAGGGAAAGGCTGAGGCTGGCCTGCAGCACAGCTGGTGCTACACCAGGGATGAGGCCTTCAAAGTTCGGTCCGAAAAATGCGAACCGCCGATGTGTACTTACTGGGTGGGCGCCGAGTATGATCGCTTGCCGCCATCATCGCAGGCATCCTCGGCGTGGACCAGCACCTCCCCGCCGCCGCCGTGGCAGAGTCCGCCGCCGCTCCCGCCCGAGGAAGTGCTTAAGGATATCTTGGACGAGCTGACAGGGGTGCAAGGCCGTGTCCACAAGATAGAGATGATGATTATTAAGCTGCTGAATCAGAAGAATGAGTCCAAGGAGACAATCAAGCCTTGCTAGACACAGACAGCCCAAGGAGACAGTCTTCGAGCATCGCTAGACGCAAACTGCGGCCACGCAGTCTTGCCAGTGTTTCACTTGAATTGCTGCCGCAACAGTCTCTTCGCACATTTTGCAGCCAGAAAAAAAAGCAGCGCAATGCTTTGTCAATCCATGAGGGCCCGCCCTGGGTTGGCTGCGCAGCTCTTCGAGTAGGGTATGCAGGCATCTGGTAACACTGCACGACTTTGTTTTTTCGGTTGTGTTGTCGTTGGCGACAGCAGGAATTGCCCTTCGCCTCTTCAACATAAAGCTTCCGCAACTCCATGCGCACCACATTGTTGACAAAACTGCATCTAGAACCAGCTCTGCACCCGCAGTTGAACAGTTGCTGTCGAATGATCTATTTGTTGGAGCTCCTTGCCTTGGTTGTTCAAACTTACTTACTCAGGCTGCTAGTGGAAAAAAACAGCTCTCAAATGTTGTTGCCGTTCAGTGATCATGAAACACAACTGCATCTCACACTGCTTGCGCGCCAGCCTTGGCTTCAAGCAAGGGCACGGCAGATTGAAGACTGCTTTGGCAACAAAGCAGGACATGCCGCGACATTCCGACGAGTATGGCAGTGTGGCGCTATACTTGTTCATCAATGTCAATGGTGACTGGCATGTCTTGGCGCACCGAAGGTGCAGCGGGTTTCTTGCTACACCTGCTGGAAGCATAGATTCAGCAGATCTTGTCTACAGGCATGGTGGAAACTGGCAGCAAGATGCGGCCCAGAATGCCGCCTTAAGGGAACTGCGAGAAGAGGCTGGGTTGCATCTGGACTCCAACGTCACGGGCCACTTTTTCACGCTGGCAAAAGACACGACGCTGATAAACCAGAAATTTCAGGACAGGTTTGGGAAAGTGCATGGGGTTGGGGCGTGTGAAAAGCTGCATGTCCCTGTACGTTTGTTCTAACTATTGCAAACACTGTTCAAGCAATGCCCCTGCAGGAAGGCAAGCGGAGCAACGTTAACCACATCAATTTCGGCTTCGTCTTGCCGTCTTTCTGCCAAGATGCGCTAGAGGTCCATGGCCCTCAACACAAACCCGAGCTCCTGCCACACGGGATGGCCAATGTGGAGGGGATCCCAACAAAGCCGCTCGAGAAGAATTCCAGGCACAAGTGGGTGAAGGTCAACACGATGCTGAGTCATCGCGACCTCTATGACCTTTGCAGGACTCCGCTTGCAGACTTCCTGGACAGAGTGAACCAAGCCGCTGTGGCAACACAGCGGCCATCACACAGGGCACTGGAAAGCATTGAACGACTGCCGCTGAAGTCGGTCCTCATCGCGAGCGAGATGCTGGCGAATCTCCTGAAGCTGTCGCATGTGGCTGGCGCAAAGTCATTGGAGTTGGCCACTCCATTGGTGCAAGCCCCGTATGATGTCCTGAGGAACAACATCGGGAGATTGACCAAGCGTCCAAAGTTTGAAAAACAGGGGAGGAGCCAGAGCAACCACCCCCTTGCAAAGGACCCAGCATTGGTGGAGATGATGGTGCGGCACTGGGCGCACGTCCACGGAGTCTGCGACTCTCTGGGCCAATGCCGCCATTTCCCCCAGGAGACCTCCAAAAGTTCTGGCCACATCGAATTCGATTACTTGCAGTCGGACAGACAGCACTCTGCGCAGTGGCAGCGTCGTATTCAAGACATCTGCGGAAACGCAGATGGCATCCACTTGCACTCGGTGGTTCACGGCACCTACTGGGAATGTGCCCCGGCAATCCTGAGACAGGGAAAGCTGACTGCGTCAGATAACGACGCCGGGCTGGGGGCACGCGAGTATCACGGCCGAGGAGGCCGTGGAGTCGGAGTGCGCCTTGCCAAGAAATTTGTGTTTGGTAATGATTCCTGAATGTTTAGTCCTTGGTTGTTGTAGTCTTGCCTGTTCGTGCCTTGCCGACCTTGTGCGCCAAGGTACACAGCAGAAGACTGGGAGCACGTCTTCGACCACTACGCGTGGAAGACAAATGTCTTCGGCAACAATGTCTACTACGCTTTGGGCTTCCAGCTTCTGGGCCACACCCCCAGGACGATTTTTAACATGCATCGTGGCACAGAGCTGGTGTGGAATGCGGAGGACCTCGTGATAGTGAAGGTGATCGTGAGGTACAACACGCGGGTCCAGCAGGGCGAGGCGTGCTCGCGGAATTTCCAGCCGCAATGCCGCCTGCTGCCGAAAGAGTTGCAGGGGCGCCACGTGGAGGTGCCCGTATACGAAAAGATTGCAGCAAGCAGGTGGCACGACTGTGCCCACACCCCTCACTGGGAAGAAGACTCTGTCCCACGCAAGGACTTGTTCTTTCAAATGGACTATGACAAGGTGAAGAATCTCACACCTTGAGCTGCTGCTTCCCCTGGGCTCCTCAGCCCACCAACGTGAAGGCAAGAGCTGCTGCGTTCACCGCTTGCTTGGATCACTCACGCAGCCTGCGAGGCGGATCAAGCAGCCTTGCGCCGACGCCAACTGTGGTGCCGAGCATGGAGCAGGAAACTCCAACTGGCGACGCAGCTTGACACTGACATGGACAAGGAGCAAGAAGAAGTTCCGGCCTGGTTCAACCCAAACACCATCAGTCTCTGAATCTGAGGATGACGACGGGCTGCAGCAACAAGTCCAGCGTGCGGAACACCTGACAATGACCCTGCACCGTGTCAATGTTCGTGATTCTGACTCTGAGCTGAGCGGAGTCTCAGATGAGGATGATGAGGAGGAGCCGGATGACAAAATGTCACAGAAGGACGAGGACCAAGATGAGTACCAGGACCAAGATGAGTGGCGGTGGATGCCGCTTGAGTCAGGTCGATGGCAAGGAGCACAATTGCTGCGATTGGAGAGGCAGTGGCAGGACGCCGGGTTCCCAAAGCTCGGCACTGAGGCAGGCGATTGGTTCCACACACAAATTACAGCAGCGGAGACGGCCTATGTCACTGCGACAGGCATCTATGACAACATGCCTGACCCGGATGGTGGAATTGCGGCGGGGCTATCCAGGACTCGACAACAGAAGACGCGGTCGCGCGTGAGAACCGATTCAAGAGATCCCGAATGATTGGGCTGCCCTTCAGAACTCGGGGAAGCATGAAAGCGACAAAGAGACTGGCGCCGGTGCACAGGATGCACTCTAGCGGCACCTACACATATACACAATGGGTCGCTGCTGGATACATTGGCGCGCAGTTCCGCCGGCTGCCACGGGCGCCAAAATTCCCCAAGGGCCAACGCTGGTACAACTACCGGGGACAATGGCTTAAAGTCACCTTCAACGACGGCATTGAGTGGTGGACTGATGATCCATGCACAAAGCAGCAGCTGGCTGACGTAAAGGAATGGTTCCTGGGCCTCAAAAAGGTCAAAAACTGAACTGCGTCGCCGCAGTCAGGTTTTTGAATCATTGCTTCCGAAGCCTTTGTACAGCTGACGGCTTCGGAAGCGGTCGCACTTCAAGCACACAGTCCCGCAGAGGTAAAAAGGGCTCGTCCGTTTTGCCTGAGTGTTTCTGTCGTGGCACAGTTCATGTTGCGGCATCGTTAATCGTTGATCACGCCTGTCGAAACATGCTCAAGTTGTACGGCAGCTGCTGCACCGACTGCGGCAACGCAGTTCGGATGGCGCCATGCCTTCTTCCAAATGCGTGATTAAGTGGGGAAGACTGTTCAAGTGGGCAAAACTGACTGAGTCGAACGTGCAGTGCCGGTACTGCAAGTGCTTCAGCCGCTCAGTGGAAGGATTGCGAACAACGCACTTGAAACAACATGAGCGTGGAGTACTGCATCGGTTCCGACGAGCGACAGCGCTTGGCTGCAGCCCAAATCTGCCAGGCACCCCGTCAATGGACACCTTTCTGGGGGTTGTGGAGCGCCGCTTGAAAGGAGAATCGCTTCGAAAATCTCCTCTTGGCCGCTACAAGGAAAAGAACATTTCATGGTGCTTGAATGAGGCTATGTTGGACATGGAGCGGAAGAAACTAGGGAAGTGCCAGGTAGCTCTGATTTCGCAAGATGCGCAAGGGCCGATGCTTTCTGTCAGATTTGCCTGTGTGTCAAACCGCGGTGTGAAACCGCAGCGCGGTCAACTTGAACTGCATCAAGGCCTCTTGGGGCTCTTCCACGGCCAAATTTGCGGCGCCCGAAGGATTGATTGCCAGGACAACGCTGCGAGTTGCAAAAACTATGTTTCAGGCTAGAAGAAAACCTCCGTCTGGGTGGTGCGGGAAGGCGCCGACATTTTACAAAAAGGCTTGGCAGCATTTTCGCAGAAGGGTGGAACCTAGGCGGCAAAGCTTTGCTTGCTCCATGTTTCAAAACAAAATGCTTCTCCCTGACGCTGATGCTGCTGAGGAAATGTTTGCTTCGGATGCGGCCGCTGATGAACTGAGAGCCGGCCGTTTACTCTCACTTCGGGACCACTTTTCTGCCGAGACTTTTCCAGCTATGAAGATTCGACTGCGCGACAGCGCGCATGCTGTCCAACGGCAACTCAGCGCAGTCCTCACGTGTTGCATTCCCAGTAAACAACCCTGCGCGGAACGGACAACTAACAGACAGCTGCCTTGCTGGCTAAGGTTTGCAAAGAAATGGCATCTTGACGAGACGCTTCTGGAATACATGCAGCAATTCATATCTGGAAAGGAGTCTATGACTGCGCTGATTTGGCATTCGCCAGATTTGAAGGTGATGTTTGCGAAGCATGTTGCTAGGCTCAAAAGTGGACATGTTTTAACACACATGCCGCAAGTGTGGCCATAGTGTCTCGTCGCGCTAAGGTTCGGCACATGGACGCCGAATTTCTGCGTCACAGTGGCACGAGAGACTTGCAGTCGGCCAAGCATCGTCATTCTTCTCTGCAGAAGCCGACGGGGCGATTTATCCTTCTTGCGGATGCGTTCTTGGCCACAGCTCACGAGAGACTTAGTAGGCATCAGGCTTGCTTGAGTATGTCGCCATTTCAAAGAAAAACTGTGTTGCAAATCTAAGGATATTGCGAGTAAAGACCAACGCGAAACCCCGAAGGGTTGCCAAGAAGTTCCTGGAGTCTATATCCACAGAGGTGTACCTGCAAATGGCTATGATGGCTGACGCTGCTGATGAGGAGATCAGAATTTTACGCAGATTTGACAAGAGCCAGATGGACATGAGTGCAGCGCAAACCTGCTTGACAACCTTTGCTTCAAAGACTTGATCTGACTGCCAGGTGCTGAAGTGGCTGGAAAGACCTCGTTTGATTCAACTGGGCGCTGGGCACAGGAGTGTGGGAGGCAGCGTTTCGCCGATCGTTTTCAACAGGTGCTTTGCAAGGATGGCTGCATGGCTCGCCCTCGTCTCGCAGACCATCAAGACAGAGTTTCCTGATTTTGAACTGATCCACAACTTGTCAGCCTTTTCGCTCAGCGGCCCCCAAAAGAGCGCTGCGGAAACGCAGCGCTGTCTTCTGCGGCTCTCCCAGATGTTCGACGCGAACTCTAAGCAGCTCTATGAACAGTTCCAAGACTTAAAGCCTACTGCCCAACGCCACCGACTGGACTGAGGACAAGGCTGCCACCTGGGTGAACGCAGCCAAAGCTGCCAAGACCAAGAAGAACTATGTGAGTGTAGGACTTGTGCAGGAAAAGTCCGTGCTGACATCCACAAAGATGTTCAACGCCCATACATTTGTACAGGGGGGAGCTCTTGGGGCAATAGAGCGATTCTGCCTGGGTCACAGCCGCCAATGACGAGCATTGGTCGCTGCACAGAATCTGCAGACTGGGGAAAAGGGCTGCCACTGCCTCGCGTCATAACAGAGAGAAACACGTCTATGCGATGGCTCGCTGTCTGATGACGGAAAGCGCTTCTTGAAGCGCTGGGAGTTAAACAGTGTACAAAGCCGGGGGGGGTGGGGGGAACCTTGTCCCGGCTGATGCGCGGGTCCGGTCAGCCGAAAAATCCTCCATTTTGTGGGAGTTTTGTTTGAGCGCTTTCTGCCACGCAAGCCTGGTTTTTGGTGTTGCTCCCTGTGTCTGCCAAATGAACAATTCTGATGCATCAGAATTTTGGGCCCCTGCGATTCTGATGCACTAGATTTTGGGTCCCTGCGAGTTCTGATGCGCTAGATTTCGGGCCCCTGCGAGTTCTGACGCACTAGATTTTTGAGTCTAAGTCGTTTATGCTTTTTCAAACGGGTCCTCGGGCTCTTTTGGGCCCGACAGCCCGAGTGCCGGGGGTTCCGAACCCCCTGGCACTGCGAGTTCTGATGCATCAGAACTTGCAGTGCCGGGGGTTACCCCCCCATTTCGAGTCCCAAGTGCCGGGGGGTTCCGAACCCTCTGGCACTCGGGACTCGAAAATGGGGGGTAACCCCTGGCACTGCGAGTTCTGATGCATCAGAACTTGCAGTGCCAGGGGGTACGGAACCCCCTGGCACTGCGGCTCAAAATCGGGCTGACCTGCTATTTGTTTTGGGGGGTATGTGCAATTAAGCCCCAAGCCAAGACTACTACGTCTTGTTGTCTTTTGTCTGGTGTGCTCATGTGTTCTGTCTGCCCGTCAAGCCGTTTCACGCTTCGCCCCGCAGCCAGCTTTCCTCCAGTTGCTTCTTCAGCTGACTTGCTGCGTTGCCGCAGAAAGTCCGTGAAGCATGGGGAAGACTTGAAGGTGAAGAAAACTGGCATCAAGAAGCCTCCTCGCGTGGAGAAGGTGGAGTCACATTGCCATCGCAAGTGGCCAATCATGCTTGGGAGCGACTGCAGCGGCATGGGAACTGATGTTGTGGCAGCGAAGCAACTGGGGATTGAGTTCATGGTTCAGTTTGCCACCGATGTGGACCCAGATTGCCGAAAGGTGATTCTTTCCCACAAAAAGTGACCGAGGAGTCTTGGATATGCTCTTGGAAATGTTTGCGAGAAGTGTGACTTGTACACAGCTGGGTTTCCGTGCCAACCATACAGCAGACTGCCAGAACAAGTAGCTGTTTTCAACCGAGTTTGGGTTACTTTCTGTGTTTTTTGCACATAGGTCTTTGCTTAGTCTGCTCCTTCCGAGGTACGGCGGGCGTCGGGCAGGGGAAATGCGACCAACGTGATTTATCAAAGGCTGTGGTGGACTACATCTGCCGCATGCAACCGCGTGGATTTGTGCTGGAGAATGTGATGGGCATCCGGAATAAGAAGCACAGGAAGCACTTCAACAAACTTCTGCAGCAGCTCAAGGAATGTCGGCTTCCTGGGTCGCAGAAGCGGGCCTATGCTGTGAGCCGGCGAATGGTGAACAGCCGCAGTTTCGGGCTTCCGCAGAACCGGAAGAGGATCTACATCATGGGCGCCAGGAGGTCCACGCGCAAGGGTGTGAAAACCAGAAAACCAAATATGGTCCACTCGCTGCCTGATAGCAAGTTCGCTTGCCTGGACGACTTCTTGGAGAAGGGGCTTCCCAAGGTGGACATCAAGAAGCTTTGCAAAACCAAGCGGAACAACATTTTGGCAGGAAGGAAGAAGCTCAAGGCGAAGGGTGTTTGGAATCGAATCTGGACAGGGACATCATCGACGCAGGAGCCGGGAAAAACTTCCCGCAGGTCACCTCGGGCTATGTTCCCACAATCACATGTGCACGAGCCTCCGGCGACAACTTCTGGCTCGACAACGATTCTTGTCCAAACCAGATTTAGCGAGTGCAAATAATCAAGTGTGGCGAGTTGCGCAGCCCGCAGCCCGCTTACAGCCTGTGCTAAGGAAAGTCGCTTTCCCAGCCTCAAGGAGCTGGCGGCTTTGCAGGGATTCCACAACTTCCGCTGGCCCAAAAGTGTGTCCCGCGCCAAGAGAGGCAAAATGGTGGGCAACGCCATGTCGGTTCCTGTCCTGAGGGAGGCAATGAGGGCGGTGCTCACGGCAGCTAGGTTGATCCGCTGGGCCTAGTAACTGTGGAGCCACAGTTATTAAGACAAGAGCTGCTCCTGTGTAATTTGCTGGGACGATGGCCCTGCTTTGGGTTGGTGCTCCGCGACTGCAACAATTGACCGGGGTAAACAAAAAACGGAAGCGTTGCTGACGCGGATCAAATTCGACTTTTCACAGAGCGTGGCCCGTGCTTTCAGATTAAGGCTCATCCGCAGTTTTCAGATTAAGGATCATCCGCCGTGTTTTTTATTTGAGGCCCCCGGTGCCAGCTGCGTAACCGCAGCAAGGTGCAGACTGCTATGGTTCAATCAACATCCTCGGCAAGCTCAACCCCGGTGCAATGCCGGAACATAAGCGCTTCCCACTACGATGACGTGAGGAAGGCTTGGGAACTCATTGTGGGGCGCGGGCCTCAGTAATAGAGATGCCATCAGTCAGTACTGCGCTGCTGCTCAGGACGGATCTTTTCAGGGACCTTGAGTCAATGAAGCCCTTAACGATCGAGGAGGGCGGTCGTCAAGACCCCATCGACAATCGCAAGTTGCAGTCCATGATGGAGGCCTTGAAGGAGGGAGATTCCACTACTGACCAGTACATTGCAGGCGGCAATGTAGCGTGGGTTAGCTGGTCATGGTCTTCGACTGCAAGTGCGCCAGTGTACAAGAGCAGCGTAAAGTGGATCATGCACACCACGTACAAGAAGCCCCAGCCTATAAATTTGGTGGTGGCAGTGGATGACTTGTTTATGGACCAGAAAAATGGCAAATGAAGAGGATCAGTCCGGAGGAGCACCATCACGCCTTCATCTTGGCCACAGCGAGGGACTTGCAGCAAGACAAGTTCCAGGAGGCCGGCGCCGTCGCTGTCTTGGCCCCTAAATACATTACTAGCCAAGCATTGAGTTGCCAGCGCAGGAATGGAGAAGGGCGTGGCTGTCTTCCACGATCGATTGCCGCTTCAAGCCCGGGCTGAAATTGTTCTGGGAAGCGGCCAAGCAAAGGGAGGATGTTGGGACCAGCTACGAGACCATGTACTACAGCCCTGTGCAACGCATCTTTCAAATAGTGTCCTTCAAGCTGAATCACGAATCAGCTTCCAAGACCAAGCTGACGACTAAGAAGCTTTTCGAGATCTTGTCTGCCAACTTGACGGTGACATCGGGGGAGGCAGTGACGCAGTCCTTCCTCGAAGTCTTGATGGCTCTGTGGAATTCCTTGCTGAGCGACACTTCTTTCCGAGAGGAAGTCCTGCTTTCTGAGGAGGTTTTCGGAAAGCGAAGTCCCATCAAGTCCATATATGTTTTGCGAGACCTTGCCACTGCTTGCAAGAAGCAACCGCCTTGCGTGAAGTGGGTGTTCGATGCCCTCATGGATGCGGCGTTGAACAAAATCTTCAAGCAAGGCGAGCTCAACCCCCAGGTGTTGGCCGGCAAGAACACCCGTGGGAATAATTCCAAAGGGCCTGACTCCTAGCACTGCTGCTTTTTGCTTAGGTTTTGCCTTGATTGATGGGGGCGCACTGCTTCTGAGGCTGTTCCATATGTGGGCATGGAAGTATGTCCTGAAAGATGAGATCCTGGACATGCTGTTGGCTCACAAGAGCCTGCCATGTGAGGACGCAAAACGCATCCGGGAGAAACTCGCCACTCAGGAGACGTGGCGCAAGGCAATGGCTGGTGGCCTTCTCTTCTCGCGGGAGACGCTCGACAATATCCCTGACAATGAACTTGACCCTAGCATTTTGACTGCAATTGGTGATTCAAGTGTCGCCCATGACATTGTAATGATCTGGACATGGCGCCGAGGCAAATCCGTGAAAGTCGTGGCCAACAAATCGTGGCTGGGGGCGCTGCAGCCAGCCAGTCCAGAGGCTGCGGAATTTCTGGCAGATCTCATTTACACCAAGAAGTACGACGAGAAGGTGAAGAGCGTGTTGCACACCAACTTTGACGTGAATGCCCTTCTCGAGCGCGAGGTGCTGAAGCCCATCTGGGACAAGCTAACCAAGAAAGCCGACAAAACGGCTGCGGCAACGCAGGCGGAGTCAGCGGACGAAGGTGCGTTGGATGACGCCGCCTTGTGAAAGCCGCCATCCGCCTTTCAGAGCCCAATGAAGCCAAGGCAACTGAGGCTGTCCATGCAGTTGAAGCTCTGAAGACTGAAGACAAAGAGTTTCTGCTAGAAACTGAGACAACCGCCAAGGACCTTGTCAATTCCCTTTTACAGGTCGCGGTGGCTGACCAAGAGATTGACAAACTCATCCTTGCTTTGTCGAAGGTGGAATTCCTAAAGACGCGAAGCCAGGAGGGTTCCCAACTTTTCATTTGGGACGTTGAGCAGGCAGGAGAGCATAAACCCGACGCTCGGAGGTCACCCCCTCCGTTTCAGAAAGAACACTTCGAGAAAGTGGTCAAGGGCGTGCTTTTTGCACGAAACATGCAATCCACTTTGACCTTTGACGACTCGGACGGGCCGCCTCCCCCAGACGCTTCGGATGTGTTGCCTAGCTTATTACATAAACACAGGATGTGTGTGCCGTCCATGCGTTGCTCATCTTAGGTTCTTGTTCTTTGACGGAGGCCGGTCAGGCCTGCATTCTCATTGGAACAACCTGTTCAAGGGCATCGGCGTGACTAAGATGTGGCATTTAATCCACACTGAGGACTCGACAACTGCGAACAGGAAGGCCAGGAATCTGTCAGGGACGGCGATTGAGCGTGGGGCCAGGGCCTCACAGCGTTTTAATGTGATTTCCTCGGAGGCACGGGGGCTGATAATGAGGTCAACGTGATTAACTTGGCAGAAAAGGTCTTGGTGACCACCACGGATGCGCAAAAGCTGCAAGCTATCACGGGAAGCCGGAAGAACCTACATTTTGAGGGGACCGTGTGTTCAGATGCTGCAGTGCGCGGTTGTTTGGCGCGCTCAGCTTGCGCCCCTTGTTTGCGTGCGAGTTTCTGAGGTCTACGGGGTCCCCCGGCATGATTTGGCAGGGCTGACAAGGCTGGCACCTGTGTTCAAGCACGAGTTGCTTGGAAGCTTCCGCGTGGCTGGTGCACCGACCAACCAACAGCGAACAGATGGAAGTGCAAAGGACAACGTGGCAGGAGAACCGATCACTTGGAATCCAAGGCATTCGCACATGATCGAGGAATTGTTGCACCGGTATCGGCCACGGGCTGTCACACTCATGACAGCAGCAGAGCCTGCGACAGCCAGCGTGATTTTGACAAAAAGAATTCCAGTTACAGCAATTTGCTCCTTGGCTGCATCGCAGTTTGATGTCCTTTTGCTCGAGTTTGGTTCTGGTGCCCAAGAAGAGCACGCCAGGCTTCTCACAAAAGCACGCCAAGTGGTTCAAGGCCCAGGTCTGCGCACAGCTCCTCGCGGCGATGACTGACCCTGCCAACGACAAGATTTTCAACGCAAAGCTGGGAAAACTTTTGCACCTTCCGCATCCGCAGAGCAGCAGCGCCCCTGAGCCTTCCACGTCCACGGTGACAGGCAAGAAGCGAAAGTCGCGGGGAGGTGCCAATGCAAAGCCGAAGCCAAAGAAGGCTGCAAAGATGAAGGCGGCTCCGAAGAAGAAGTCGGAGAAAAATCTGATTGAAGAAGACGAAGAAGACGAAGAAATTGAAGATGAAGAGGACGTCGAGGAGGAGAATCTGAGTGAAGACTCTGTGGGCAGTGATGACTAAACAAACTGTGGTGCCACAGTTTGTGCATTCTTTTGTTTAGCCAGCGCATGACAATAATGATGATAGCGGGACATGTCGGTTGGCAGCGAAGCAATCACAGACCCAGGGCAGATTGCAGTTCGGAGCGCTGCGAGGAAAATGGGATGAACACGCTGCTGCAATTGTGAGTGCCCTGTCTTTTGAACTGACAGTGCACGGAGAACCATTTGCAGTCCACGACCTGTGCTCTTGAGCAGCTTGCGCAAACTGCTCATGAGCCCCTCAAGCCAGTAAGTAGCATTGCCATTCATGAGCGGCGGCATTGAAGAAGGCAACTTTTTCCCGAGCCTGAGGAAGAACGACAATTGCGATGAGGCTGACTCTGGCAACGAGGAGGCTCAGCCTTCCATCGAGCAGCTCTTCGGCGAGGCGGGGGGATGGGATGATTCTGATGAGCCGGAGGACGAGAACGAAGATATGAATGAAGAAGAAGAAGCAGAAGAAGAAGAAGACAAAGACGCAGGAGAAGATCCTCCATGTCCAGTAGCGAAGGCCAAAGCCAAGGCCAAAGCCAAGGCCAAGGCCGAAGCCAAGGCCAAGAAAGAGCCCAAAGCCAAGGTCAAAGCCAAGGCCAAAGCCAAGGCCAAAGGCAAGGCCACAGCCAAGGGCGCGTCAAAGAAAACCACAAAGTATGACAATACCCGAAAAGCTTTCTTTGACAACGCTGCCAAGAACGGCCTGGATAGTAATGCTGCCCGGAACGCCTGGCTTGAGAGCACAGAGAGGAAGAATGCGATAGCTTCAATGCCAAGTCCTGAGAGAAGGCAACACAAATTTGATGATGTAAACTAGACCTTGTGGCAATGTCTGCTGCGGGCGCGCAGCAGACCATGGCATCGCGTGATGGGCAAAGAAACAAAAGAGCAAGCATTGCGTGTTGGACCTTGCAAGTTGCGACTGTCCTTGAAAGTTGCGATGTTGTTGATTGATGTTATTGCCCTGCAGCTGTTTTCGCTTCACATCTAGAAAACTGCGCGTCAGTCCCACTTCCCACAGACATTACTGTGCTACCACAGTGATTATGTCGTCATGGTTGGACGGCATGGGCCGTCAGGAGGCACGGTTTCAGCCAGGCGACCACGCTTGCTTGGTGACGTGGAAGTCCAGCTTCTTCCCGCTCTATCAGCTTCATTCGGAGATACTGGAAAAGTTGGAGCAAGCCATCGTGTTTCGCAAAGGGAGCCCCATCTGCATGGAGGAGTTCAGGGATCTGCGAGTGTTCATTCATGTGAACAGCGACGATTTTCTGGAAAGACATTACACAGAGGAAACTGCAGACTGGTGCAATCACGAAACTCGCACTTCCTCAGTGCAGCAGTGGATCGAGCATCGGCCTTGGGTTCAGCTGGTGCCAGGGCCCACGAAGAACCTGATATGTGCCATCAACGAGTACAAGAGGAAGCATTATGAGTTGCGGTGTGTGGTGTATGACATTCAACGTGCCCCCATTCCGTACACCGCCGCGTTGAAGGACATGCTGAGTATCGCCGCTTTTGTGACCTGGTTCAGTGGTCCCAGGACTATTCCTCGATACTTTCTGCCAATCAGTGACCCCGTGCCAAAACCACGGGTGATGCTGAAGGCCCTTTACAGACGAGACGTTGACATCATTCGCAGGTTCATGCCACTTTCTCTCTTTCCTGGCAACGCCATCTGGCATCCTGATGACATCGAGCAGATGACTGCAGTAAAGCATGAATCTGATGCAGAAGGAGAGGACGCTGACACGCAGGTTCAGGATTCGGAGTTTGTATTGGTCGACACCGCCGACCAGGTCCCTGGCACCAAGTTCGATCAAATTGGCCGTGTCCAAGTTGGACCCCTCATCAAGAATTCGCCATGGCACCAAGATCAGCGCGCAAATCAGCGTGCTGCCGCC
Source organism: Effrenium voratum (assembly GCA_963377175.1). NCBI lineage: Eukaryota > Dinophyceae > Suessiales > Symbiodiniaceae > Effrenium > Effrenium voratum. Next base: position 150,523 of record CAUJNA010003840.1, on the reverse strand, counting down.
AGCTGCGGAAACGCAGCTGGAACTTCAAAACCCGTCACTGTGTTCTCCTCTGAGTAGAGACTGAGACAGGCCCGCCGCCAGCCACAACGCACAGTGTTTTTGAGGCTGAAGTTGTGTGGCCTTGGATTGAAAAAAATGCATCGAGCCACGGAGTGTGGTGTTCGCATGTGCATGAGCACTGCTAAGCTTTGTTGTGGTGTGAGTGCACGGGCATTGCTGCTGCTTGTCGTCCTGCCCTTGACTTGCATCGCCGCAGTCATTAAGGCCCGAGTTTTGCCGAAGGTTTCCAAACATGTCGTCTGAACACGAGAGCACGGTGATTTTCGGCAGTCGGGCTGACCTTCGCGCAGAGCGGAAACGCAAGCGTGATGAGTCGGGGGACTAAAACGAGCTTAGCCACCCAGACTTGCGGAGCATTCTGCAGCAGAAGGAGCGGCTTGGAAACATTTTGATGAAGTATTACCCCACGCTCCTCCATTTACCTGCGGATGCCATGCCTGAGACACCGCCTGTTGGCAACCATTCCTACACGGTCAAGCCTGCAGGATGCTGCTAGATTATGGTTAAACTGGACAACTCAAGCTTTGTGGTGAAAGGCCTTGGACAATCACAGAAGTTTGGCTTCGGGATGAAGTTCTACGTGGGGAGTGCCGACGATTTGCCACTGAGTGAGCGAGTTATGCCAGGGCTTGTCGCAGTGGCTTGGGCAGAGGCCCAGGTCCTGGCAAGGAAGTGGCAGCAGAAGAAACTCGCCCAGCTGCGATGCAACAACTGAGCCATCCCCCAAGGATGCCTCTTCCGGAAGCGAAACAACACTGGCTTGGGAGCAGTTCAGCCCTGATCGACTTTGACTCCAGTACAGATTGGATCAGGTGTTCAAACAACTGCGCCCCCGCAGTTGGATGCCTTGCTGTTGTCCCAAACGGTGGTTTTTGCAAGCTGCAATTGCTGCTTGCTTCTTAGCAGCAACATGGTCGGGGAGACATGCAATTGACATGTCGCGGGGAAAGCTGAGAGTGTGAAAAAGGAGCCCGCGTGAGTTTCAACAGCCACTGCGTGTTCATGTGTTTCTCAGACCTTCCACATCACAAGGCCAGCCATGCCTGCCAGAGGCGCCAGAGCTCCTTTCGGCAATTGAATTGTTGAAGCCCCCCGAGGGTCACTCTGCGCAAAAGATGGGGGCAAGCGGGATTTGAATCCGCGACCTCCCTACCAACTGTGGGTCCGCAGGTTGGTTTGGGCGCGCTGCCATTGCGCCACTGTCCCTTGCTCCCTCTGTGGCAACTTCGGGGCCTGAACCCGGCCCAAATTTTGAACAAGTCTTCGGAGCCAACACGAATAGTTTTTCCAGCTTGAAAACAATTTAGAGCTTGAACCCGGGGCCCACATGGAACATCTTTTCGGGGCCCGAATCCGGGACCCGAATGGTATACGACTTTTCGGGGCCCGAATCGGGGCCCTTTTCGGGGCCCAAATCCGGGACCCGAATGGAACAGCTTTTTGGGGCCCGAATCGGGGCCCGAATCGAACAACTTTTCGGGGCCCGGGGCTCTTGGCTGTGGATGTTTCTCCAGGGGGCTCTTTGGAGGCCACCGTTTCAATCTGCACATTTGTGTCCACCAGCCATTCTTTCGGGGCCCGAATGGTATACGACTTTTCGGGGCCCGAATCCGGGACCCGAATGGAACAGCGTTTCGGGGCCGAATCAGGGCCCGAATCGAAAACAAAAAAAAAAAAAACAAAACAACCCAACCAAAAAAAAAACAAACAAACACAAAACAACCTAGGAACAACAAACACAAAAAAACAAAAAAAAAAACCAAACAAGAAAAAAACAAAAAAACAAAACCACATACAAAAACTACAAAACTACAACAACAAAAACAAATAAAAATAAAAACAAGAAAACAACCCACAACAAAAGACAAAAAAAAAAAAAAAAACTAAAAAAAACAGAACCAAACAAAAAAAAAACAACAAAAAAAACCAAAAACCACCAAAAAACACATACGAAACACAATGAAAAAAAACCAAAAAAAAACACCCAACCGCAACACTAAAACAGCCAACAAACAAAACCACACCAAAACACGAACCCACCGATACATCGAACAACTTTTCGAGGCCCGGGGCTCTTGGCTGCGCATGTTTCTCTGGGGGCTCTTTGAGTTAGACTATGCCTCTCCCGTCCAGATGGGGGCATCCTGGCCCTATACCCCCCCCTACACTTTTGAGCACTTTTTAAACACACATACCAAATCACCCCATTTTCAACCTCCAAATTGAAACACCTACTAAGTTAATCATGAGAAAAATCAGTCTTCTCATCATCAACTTCATTTTTAGCCTAATTTGTCCAACCTTTAACCCAACCCTTACACTCATTCAAAACAACAATCCTAACTACATACTAATTCACACCTCCTCAAAAATGTCACTCAAAAAAATCAATCCACATACCAACAAATGTTCACCCTCAACTTCCAACCATCAAAATTTCATTTTTCCACTTCATGATCCAAACTGCAACCCTTAACCAAAACGAATAAATTCAAACTGTCTAATAAACAATAGCATTTTTCAATCAATTCTCGCCCTCAAGTTGGTTAACCATTAGAAAATGGAATATTCTAATCGTCAACCTAGTCTAGTTATTTTCCAGTAGCTTTTCCTTGTGGCCTTGCGTCGCCTCATGTTGCTTCATCTTGTATTTGGTAATCTCAACTCCACATAGTGGACATTGCACTTTTTCTCTGTTGGCTTCCCTGTACTCTTGTTATACTCCTTGTTCTTCTCAACTGTTCGTTTGCGGTAGTCACGTTTTTGATCAACACAAGCGTCGCATGACTTCAATCCATACACAAATTCTTCCATTCCCTTTTCATTCCTGCATCTCGTACACATCTTCTTCTCCATGTTTTAGTAAGTAGCCTTTTCTTTAAGTAGGAATGTCCAAGGTTCAGCCGCCAAAACAACCCTATGTTCGTCCCGAAAAATGGTTAACCAATGGAAAAGGGAGAATTAAAACCGTTAACCCAAATCTTGAAAACAATCCCAGTAAAATATGGATGGCAAAATGCGGATGGGAAAGGCCTATGTAGGAAAGCACCCCCACGGCTTATACATGAAAATTACACTATAATTATAACATATAAATGCTTACATGTTATAATTATACTATGGTTTTAATCATCATCATCTCTGTATTCAAGTAATTTAAATTCTGGACATTCTACAAATTTAGTGTTATGTGCAAAACACCTTCTACAATATTCATTGTCGTAGATGTATTTAACAACTTTATTAGAGTCTCTGATCATATTATTGTAATTAAATTTCGTTCCTTCGCAACAATAAGCTATTCTGTTAACATCGTTATTGTAAATGCCTCTATATATGTTTCTTAATATGCTTATCTTGTCAAACGAGAACTTGAATTCTACTTTCAAGTCTTGTTTGTCAGGAAAACTATGACAGCGAGAGAATAAGTAAATATATTCATTTATGGCTGTTCCTCTTTCGGGGTTTTTAACTGCCATTTTTCTCCTTCTCGCTGACTTGCACCCCTCGCATTCTTCATAGTTAAATTTACACATGTTATTGATGATATTACTTGACAAGTTTAACTTACTTAACTCAACTTTCTCGTCATTTAACTTACAATAGCAGTCGGCAACACGTTTATCAAATATGTTTAGCATGTCATTTGTATAGATCTTATTTAAGAATTCATTCATAATTTCCTCTTGTTCAATCTCAGTAAATACTACCATTCTGATGCTAACATATATAGGTAATATTTCTTTAAATACATTTTCAGAGAAATTATAATTTATAGAACTATTTTTACCACTATAATTACAACATATAAGATCTTACATGTTGTAAGTATAGCAAAACTATGGTATCAAAGGCTTTAATCTATGTATTTCCAGGGGTTGTATTCGTTTCTTCTGTTCCTTCCTTAACTCTTTTGTTGCTTTTACTTTGTCTCTGCATTCCTTATGTTTTGTAAAATATTTCTTCCATTTTAATTCTATCATACATTTTGTGAAAATCCTTTCTTGGCTTTGCTTCGTCGCATTTACTGCAATGATAAACCATTGTGCATCCTGTTTCTTCTTCATCATCTGTAGAACTCATAATATTAGTTATGCCAATATGTCTTAAACGGATTTTCAGAGAAAAATGTTTTCAATCAAGAATAAATCCCTGTATCTTCATCATAGTCGATTTGATAAAATGTCATAGTGGAAGACTTCGGTTCTTTAATTTCTTTGTTATTAAGTTTGTTTAAATAAATATTTCTTTTATTTTTATATTCACCACTGGTTCTATCTACTTCTTTACTTTGATAACTGTTTGTTAAAGGTTTCTTCTTTTCCATTTCTTGCAAGATTTCTAAAATATTCTTATTCTGTTCTAAAACCTTGTTCAGTTTTTTAACCATCTTTTCTAATCCTTCATCCATGTAAATATATATATTATATTATAAAATAAAACTTTTAAAACTAAATGTTTAAATTATGTTAAATCTACTCTTTAAATACTAATTTTTCATCATTTGTTTAATAGTTTCCTGAGTTTCCTTATCGCCATTATCGGATGGAGTAACTCCCCTCCCAAAGCGTATAGCAATATTATGAACATCTGTTTCTAAGTTGATACTGTCTTTAGTTTTATCAATATTCATTTTCTTATCATTCTTACTTAGTTTGAAACTTGTCGGAATACACGAGCATTTACAATTTCCTTTCTTTTGTATTTCTAATTCATTCTTCATTTCTAACATCTTTTTACACATTGGACAAGCAAACTCAATAATTGATGCTTCTTTAACAATTTCTTCTTTTTCTTCACCAGTTGAAGAAACAACTGATCCTGCCTTAATCTTTTTCTTTCTTCCCATTTATATTAATATTTACATTTTTATTTTTGATATACTGTATCACTAACTTAATTAATTCTAAAACAAAATAACATATTTTTTTAAATCTATTATCAGTTATAACAACTTGTTCTATATTCTCTACTTCATCTATGATATTGATATAATCTGAATAGCTTCTATTCATATAAAATAACTTTAATATTATTTTATTATGTCAGATGTTCCAATAATAAAACCAATAAACATAACTGAATATGAATTCAAACAATCTAAATATGAGCATGTGCCAAAATTACCATTTAGAAGTATTATAGTTGCGAGTTCGACAGGTGGCAAAACAGTCTTGGTTCAGAACCTTATCTTAAATGTTTATAGAAATTCATTTGCAATAATATTTATATTTTCCCCCAGCGTTCATAATGACCCAACCTTTACAGAAGTTAAAAAATATATCAGGGATGAATTGCACGTGGATGATGAAAAAGAACAAATTTATTTTGATAATTATAATCCAAGTGATTTAGAAAATGTAATTGAAAGACAGAAGAAAATAATTAATTATATGAAATCTAAAAAGATAAAGAAACTACATTCAATATTAATCGTTATAGACGATCATGCCGACGATCCTAAATTTGTTAGATATAGTAAATTATTGCATGGATTATTTACAAGAGGTAGGCACGATGCAGTAAGCGTAATTTGTTCAACACAGAAATATAATGTGTTGGCGCCTATCATTCGTTTAAATGCCAGTTCATTATATATTTTTAGGTTGAAAAATGCCAGCGAATTGATGAGTTTTATTGAAGAAAACTCTGCCATTGTTGACAAACAGCAATTATTAGATATGTATCATCAAGCCGTTAATTTTGCTCCATATTCTTTTTTCTACGTGAATATGAATTCAAAAGACATTAACAACATGTTTCATATCAATTTTGAACAGGCATTTCAAATTACAAATGATGAATAAAGATATTCTAATTTAATATAATATAATAATATGGTTATAAAACAATGTAGATGTGGTGGATTTTATCGTAGAGGTAATTATAATTTTCATACTAATTCTTGGATACATAAACTTTATAAGGTATTGAAAAGAAGGGCAACAGACGAGGAATTATTACGATTTCAAAATATGTTTGTTGATGAAGAAGATTTAATAGATGATAGATGTAGCAATGCCTCAACGAAATTACCCGAAAGTGAAATGACAGATTATGATAGCAATTAATAATATTAATTTGTTTTAATATTATTAATTTAAAATAATGAATAATTACATAATTGAACAGGTAATTTATATATCAATTTGTCAGACTTTTCTTTTTCTAGTTTCTCAATTCGTGCCACACATTCTTGAAGAGATTTAATAATTAAAGTGTCTGCTCGTGTTTTTTCATCTATACTTAAAACCTTAATGTCTTCCAAACTATTATTTTCATTATTTTTACTTTGAAAAGCACCCATTATATATAATATTATTTAGATTTTAATTTTTCAAAATTATATTTTTGTTTTTCTTCTCCGTCTTCTTCTTCTTCGTCTTCAGTTGGCGCTGGTATTTCTGTTGGACTTTCAGATGAAGAACTATGAACAGTAATAGGTGGAGAACTATGAACACTAACAATTTCATTAGAAGAACTACTGCTACCTTGTGCATTTCCTGCTGTTATTTGATTGACTAAATCTGCGATGTTTATTGTTGTTGCAATTGCGCTATGTGATAAGTTTAATATTATATCTGCTACTGTAGCGCCGTTGTGTAGCATTATTTCTATCATTTTTGTCAGTTTGAACTTCTTTTCTTCTTCATCGCTGTCCTCCTCGTCTGGTGGTTTCTTTGGCGGTGGTTCTGGCGGTTTGTTGTTGTCAAGCATTATAGTAAAGGCTGACACCATTGCGTCGCGTTGGTTTTTCAGGGTTTGTGTTGCTTGCGTTCTTGTTGGTTCATGTCTTTTGTATGCGTTGCGCCAAACGTTTTTAAGCATTATTTTAAACATATTGTCTTGGTTTTCCTTTACCTTAAACGCTTCAAATGTCATATTTAATTGCTGATTTGCATCATTGTATAACTTTTCTTGAGTCTCTCTGGTTTCTCTTGCGAGTGTATCTGTATTGGTTGCAATGTCAATAAATTCTCTCGGTATGCCCTTTTTCATCATTTTCGGTGGTTGTGTTGTTGTTGGTGTGTTTGGTTTTGTTAGGTTATGTATTGAAAAACTGTCGTCGTGATCATATTTATCATTGAACTTCTGCTTCTTTCTTTTCAGTATATTTTTAGTTAATATTATCATTATTATTATTATTATTTATATTTTTATTTCTTACCTTTACCCTTAAAACTTGCCTTGAGTTCTTCTATTCTACCTCTGCTTAAATTTGCTATCCATCTGCCATTATCAATAGTGTCTAAAATCATATCCACTAAATATTCTTTGTATGTTCTCGCCCTGCCTCTTCCCTTTTGTTTCAATTCTTCTTGTATTTCGCTTGCTTCTGGCACTTGAATTCCTCTTAAATAAAACTGAAATTTAATATCATTTACTGTTAAATTAGGGTTGTCTTTCCAGTAAGCGGGACTAATAGTATTATCTATTGTTGTTTTAAATAATGGCGTCATTGGCAATGGTGGTGGTTGTTGGGCTGTTGAACTTGATGTACTTGTTGCTTGTTGAACTGGTGTCGCGTCAACATTGTCATCTACTACTTGAGGTGATTGTTCAACATCTTCTACGTGCATTGTTTGCTGGTCGTCTGCTACTGCTCCACCTGCTGGCGCTTGTCGTGGTTCTGTTGGTGCTGATTGTCTGTTTGCCACCATTTTAGGAAATAATGTCCCGCCCATCTCTCTTAAATTTGATGCCATCACTCTGCCTACTTCTTCCGCTTTCCGCTTTGTTGCAGTTGCTATATCTTGTAATTGTGTATCTACCATTGCCTCGTGTTGTCTTGTCGTTTGTTGTGGTGTTGAAAAATCATATTCGTCTGCTATTGCTTGGTCGTTTGTATTCTGTGGTGTATCTGTATCCATCTTATGAACTGCATAAGTGTGTCCGTTTCTGTGTGCTTCCCGTCTCATCATTATCTCTCTCATTTGCCTGTCTAATATTCTCATTTGTTGGTCTTTCAATAATTCTAAGTGGTCGCTTCCATCAAAAAAACTGCCTTGAGGACTTGCTTTAAAAAAGGTAGCATCTCTGTTTGGTAGTTTTCCCGTTATTAAATCATTTTCGCCTATTAAATTAGCGATTTCTTCATAAGTAGGTCTTCGTTTCAATCCAAATTTTGCATATGGATTTATTAATTCTAAACTTGCTGTAGTTGCCATATTGATATAATATTAATTAGAAAATATTGTTAATAATATTTTTGTGAAACATATTATTAATAATAAGATGTTATTGTTAATAATATTTTTTGAAAAATATTATTAATCTATATCAATATATTTTAAGTAAATATTAACTTTTTTGTATCTTCATACCATTTATTTAAATGTTCTTTTGTTGCATGTGGCAAGTTAGGACGATATAATTCGCCCATCATTCTATCCAGCTCATTTACATAGTTTGCTCTCTTGTTTCCTTCGTCAATCTTTTTCCTTAATGCTACTGATGCTTCTTGTGAATTTCTTAATTTCATTTGTTCAGGTAGGTGTTTTAGATATTCTGTATCTTTTAGATCAAATGGACTATATTTAATTTGTGAGGATTGTAAAAATACTTTACCTTTATTTTTCTTATTATTTATTTTGTGGAATTTATACATTATATATTTATCATAGATTTTAATTTTAATCATAGAGCAGACTCCCGCTTTCGCGTAATTCCAGAACAGACTCCGAAATCATATGCACAAATAATTCTCGCACATCTTCATTATCTGTCAGTGCTCTGTTACTTCCTTTTAGTTTAAAAACGAGTAAGCCTCCTTGTTTCGTATTCTGGCCTGTAAAATTAGTGTCCGCCATCTTTTCAAATGAAATCCCAATAACGAACTTAGCGTTTATATGAAATGCTAAAGGCGTCTTGGTCAGGGTTCAAATAGTGTAATGTTCTTCGGAGGTAGTAGGCACTCTCGGCGAGGCTCTGGCATTCAAACTCTGGATATTTCTTATTGTTAATTTGTAATTGCCACGTTAAATTTAAATCTTTATCTTGAAAACCTTTACCTTGGAAACGCTCACGATCAGCGCCATCTGGATCAGGACCATCAAAAATACGAGAATTAATCATAGGATTGTAAAAATAGTTCCATCTCTTATAAATATAATTATCGTGTCTGTAGTAATCATTATTATCAGCATCCACACCTGCTCTTGGTGCACGATACAATGTAATGAAACAACCATTTAATTTAGAAGCGGATTTAACAATGTTCATATTAATTTCATTTCCTCCCGCGTTGAATGATTGTGTCATAGTGTGATACATTGGAAATACAAATTTCAATCTTTGACCTTCTAACAAATGTTTCACTATATTATTGTTGACCGTGTTGTCCAATTGTACTACCTCAGCTCTAATGATTACGTTATTTAATTCCCACTGCGTTGAGGTGTCTCCAGTTGTGAAATAATAACCTTTGGCATCATTTTGAGTGTTGGCATTAGTTACGGTAAAAGGCGTAACTACTGGTATATGTTCATCTGAAACAATTGTAAATTCCAGTTCAAGTGGGGCATACCGAAGAGGCAAATAATAATTGCTTTCTAACAGTCCACATACCGGTTTATGTCCTAATCTCATATAACCATTAGCGCCAGGAATTCCTGTAACTGAATGGCGAGTATATCGTGCTGTTAAATCTCCCCAATTGTTATGGTCTCGTGTAGTTGGAAATGTTGTTACTGCAGGGGTGGCAGTGGGATTGGTTCTTGTATTAACATCTAACATTTCTGCCAGTCCAGTGGCATATGTGTGTCTCCAGTCATCATCCCAACGAGGATTAGCCCCACCTTCTAAATCGTCCATATCTCTGGCATCTTGACTTTTAAAAGAATTATACAATTCACAATGTCTATTGTATTCAATAATATCCTGAACTTGCTGACCTCCAACTGTGCATCTATAACGACTGAAGAAGGATGACAAATTACCTAACGGGCGTAAAAAATGACCTCGTGTTCCGTCGGTGTTTTGAAGATTGGCAAATAAACGAATAGAAGATAAATCAATATATGTGTTGTCTTCACCTGTTATATGAAATCTAATATTTTTGTTTCCTGCATTTGGATTATAGACATTGCTACCTGATTGAAAATAATTAACGTGTCGTCGGTCTGTGATATATTGTGCTGTTTCTGGAAGTCCAAAATTTAGCGAGTTAATCATTGTAGTTTCACTTTCTGCAATTATATTATCCATTACTTATATTTGATAAACTTAGATTTTATTTTTTAATTTTTATATTTTTCTTATGTGGAAGCATTGCAGTAGAATTATTTGAAGTTGTATTTTTTATAGTATTTATTAAATAATTGTTTTTTGTATCAACTATATCTTTTATAGTATCATAATCTAAATTCTTATATTGTTTATCGTATTTTGACGGTTCTTTTGTCAGTTTCTTCTCTAATGGAATTTTGTTTTGTTTGTCTTTGTTTCTATACATTATTAATATTATTGAGATAATGTTAGTTCATTTACACGCTTTATACAATCTTCTAATTCGTCTCTATACTTATACAAATAACTTAAATCATCTTCATCTAATGGAATTTTCTTTTCTTCTTGTTCTTTTAAAAAGTCGGTATAATCAACTCTACTATAATCTGTATAATGTATTTTGTTATTTTCTGGATGTAATTTTAAGTAATCATTTTCATAATTAATAATTTCACTATACATGCCTATTATAAGTCCTTCAATATTACCTTTTCTGTAGTATAAATGATTTAAATCATTGCTTTCGTGCTCTTCCTTATCTTTATTTAACACTTCCTTGCCACAATGACATTCGTATTTACTATTTGATATTTTGTATTCTTTCTCTTTCTCTCGCTCTATCAATCTTTCATAAGCATATTCAATATCATTGTCCCATTTCTCAGCATCAATACTCATATATAAGTTATATATATATACATTTATTTATTTATTGTTCTGGTGTTGAATTAGGATTAAACCCGTTTGAAACTGCCGTAGTAGGATTAATTTCAGTCATACCTTGTCCTGTCCAATTATTGAAACTGTGTTTATCTAATAAATTTTTGCTTTCTATTTCTCCAGTTATCGCTGCGTCGTCAAACATTGCTATAGGATCTCCGCGATTTCTAAATCGTAAGTATCGCGGGTTTTTCTGTTGGTTACTTCCTGATACAAAAGGCGACGAATAAACAGTAGTAGCATATTTGTTTCCGTGTCTATTGTTAATTTCTTGTGCAACAGCCGAGCCGAGGGAATGGGACACAATTCTATTAACATCTGGATTTTTACTTAATTCTTCCATTGCGTCTTTATATCTTTCGCTTAATTGAACATTATGAGTAGGAATAAAAAACAAATCTGCAATGACATCATTGACTTTGTGATTTAGTCCCGTTTTAGCACCAGTGCCACCAATATATAATGTGTTACCTATTCTTGTTATTCCATTCACATTTGAATACGCGGCGTCTAAACCCTTGACATCATCAATTTTATTTTTATTTTGAACATTAATTTCTTCAGCATATCGTGTTTTATGTTTCGTTATTTGCTTATCAAAATGTTTATTGAAACCTCCTATTTTGTCTTCCAATTTCTTTTTATGGTTAAAAAATACATCTTCTATTAAATCCTTACCTGCAGTATATGCTTTATCACTTGCTACGCCTGCCATCATTTGTGTAGGCGATCTGCCTTCAATAGCACCTAATAATAATTGTCTTCCTATCATATAATAATAATTATATAATAATTTCTAGTGTATATTATATTTATGAGTGACAGATTAACATATAAAAAAAATCTATGTTGATAGTGCCTACAGATTACAAGAAAGTAATTCTACCAGCGATTTTATTATAGAACTTGACCAAAACTTTGAAATTCCACCAAGAACAAAAATGTTCGTGACTGAGTGTTCATTCAGCACTCCGTTTTATACAACAGAGAAAGGGTTTTACGAACGCTTCTATATTATGTTATATAATAGTTCAAATGTCTTATTAAGAAGCACTGCCGTTGATGTATCCGGTGAAATTTATTATGCCAACCAATTATCATTTAAAATACAATCAGAATTAAACGCGGCATTTAATGATATTGCACCTGACTTATTCTTAACAGTATACGGACAAAGCGAGAGAAAGATGGAGCTTAAATTAAATGACCCTCTAACTTACAAAATCAAAATACCTACAGATGAAGAATTAGAAACTTATGTAAATGGCGAATGGAACAGAGGACAGTTTGAATATGACAATTTAAGACCAAAATCTATTAATTATTTATTAAGTAATTATATTGCCTATGATCATGCGTCATCTTGGTTAAGTGGATACTTTAATTTAGTTCCCTTTCAGAATATATACATAAATTGTCCTCAATTAAGCGATTATAAATATTCAGCGCCTAATAATTTCAGCAGTTCAGTAATTAAAAAAGTTCAAATTAATCAACAACTTGGCGGAGTTATAACAGATTTTACAGCGCCCATATATGCAGATTTTATTGATGTAGGCGGTAAAAATATTCAAAGACTACACTTTAGAATAACAACTTCAAGAAACGAATTAATTGATTTTCACGGCGTTCCCATTTCTTTTAGCATTCTCTTTCAATTAGATAACTAAATAAACCCCTAAAAATTAATATTAATAATATTAAAAATATCAAATTAATAATATTAAACATATCAAATTAATAATATTAAATTATTAATATTTCTCAATTTGTCCATATAGACAAAATATATAAAACATATAGACAAAATATATAATATATTATATATGTCAGAAGTCGAACCTGAAATTACTAATACAATTGAAGCAGACGCACCAGTAAATGAATTACCACCAATTGAAGAAGAAGAAGCACCAAAGGCAGAACCAACAATAGAACCAACACAAGAAATAAAACCTGTAGAACCTCTTAAAAACAACTCAAAAACTCAAGCGCGTAATGAAAAGAAAATAACCTGTCCAAAATGCGCCAAAACTTTAACATTAAAATCTTACAGATACAGTCATGAACGCAATTGCCAAGGACCATTAGAAACTAAGCCTATAAAACCTAAACCAAAAGCAGTTCCGATAGCAAAACCCCAAAAGGTAGAATACAACGAAGTAGCGCACCGCGAAGAAGAGCAACATATTCCACAACAACCGCAACAAAATAATATAATAGCGAACACACCGCCCCCAAGAAGATCGCAACCACAACCGCCTCCAAACCCGCTACAAAATATAGCGCAACATTACCAATTATTGCAAAATGAATATGTAAGACAGAAGCAAGAAAAATATAATGCATTAAATAAGAATATATTTGGTTCAAGAGGAAAGAAAAGATAAAATATAATTATTATATAACCTACTATATATCATAATTATGTTTTCAACATTATCACTGGACGGATCAAACAGAATTATAGCAAGTGAATTAGTATTAATAAATTCAACAGAACCATCAACATTAAGCAGTGTTTATGCTACAAAGCAAGAATTAGCAGACACAGCAGGATCATTAGGTGGAGGTTATACAATCGAAGAAGTTGATGCTCTTATTTTAGCACAGAAAAATAAGATAGATGCCAATATTTTAGATATTACTGAATTAAGCGCAACATCAACAACTATGTTTAATGAACAAGTAAATCAAAACGCAACAATTACAAGCAACTTTAATAATATAACAGCACACGGATTAACCATAACTTCAATACTACCGACTATATCAGCAAATACAATTAAACTTGATTCTAATTTTAATAACATTAGTTCAAATACACATTTAATCAGTAATTTAAATGCTACAATAACATCGCATATATCATTAATTGACACAAACATTAATAACATAGCAGGACACGGAAACACAATAACAACCATTCTTACAGATATAGCAGATTTACAAGCAGGAGCGGGCGCTTCTTGGACTACAGCTGAAAAAACAACTATTCAAGCAGATGTATCAACATTATATACAAACGATACTAATTTATTCAATACTAACACTGCTTACAGTAATACATTTGCTTCAATTATATCAGATAATAATATACAAGATGTATTAATAACTCAAAATTCAAACACAATAAACAGTTTAATATCAGCAGATTTACAAAAGTTAGATAAAATAGACACTAACGCTCAATCAGTAGCAGGTGCTGTTAATTTTAGCGATAATGCAACCTTACATAGTGATTTGAATATGCTTACTACTGGTTCTATAATATGTAATAAGTTTAGCTGTACCCCTTCACCAAATTTAGGACAACAAATGACTTTTCAAATGTTTAATCGTGAATTCAATATTAATAGAGATGGTAGGATGTGGATGTCAAGCTCAGGAGGCGTTTGGGAAACGCAAATCGGAGATGCTAATGTTGGTCGTGTATGGATAAAAGATCGATTCGGTTTAGGGGCAGTTGGCGTTGTTAATTATGTTTTAAATTGTGCTGGGCAAGCTCGATTTACAAGCGCTGTCCAGTTTAGAGGAACAGACAGTGCAATAAGTCTTAACAATGGTTCATATTTAAATTTTAATAATAATGGTTCAATACGAAGATATACACCAGATGCTACAGAAGGTTTATATATGGTGCATAATAATTTTGTTGCTGTTAGTGTTGGCGATATTACTAATTCTTCTAATCAATATTTTATGTGCGACGGTGCTGTATCCAAACCCATATTCAATAAACCAGTTGATGTATTAGGTGATGTATATACAAATGGCGATTTAACAACGGTTTCTGGTAAAAAGATTGAAGTCAATCAAGTTCAGTCTATATCAGGAAATACTTTATTATTACAAAATTCACCGAGTGGCAATGTTCAGTTTGGCAACACATCAAAACTAATAATTGATAATGCTGAAATGTATGTCGATACAAATGATTTAATAATTAGGAATAGCAACACTTCAAACTCTATTAATTTGGTTGTTGGATTATCTGCAACATATGCTGATAATAAAATTATTTTGAATAGTGGAAGTAATAGCGAATTACGAGGCGACTGGACTATTGACGGTGATATGACTTTTGGAATTGCTCATAAAATCAATTTGAGACATTTAAATAGTGATGCTGTTTTAAGATTAGAAGCATCAACAACTATTGATAGTTATATTGATGGCACTAAATATTTACAATTGGATGATACTCAATTTTCATCATTTAACGGATTTAATTTAAGTAGCGATAAGAGACTGAAAGATAATATAGAAGATGTAGAAGATGATACTGTAAATATGGTAAAAAACATTAAGATTAAAACATTTGTTAAGAATCAAAAAACCAGAAAAACTGAATTAGGATGGATTGCTCAAGATGTTCAACAATACACAAATCCGAAATATAATATTGTAAATGATTCGGGAGAATACTTAACGATGTGTTATGATCGTATGGCTTGTATTAGTTGGGATGCTTTATCAAAACTAATCGATCGTGTAGAGTATTTGGAAAATGAAGTTTTTAAAAAGAAAAAGAAAAAAGACAAGTCAAAATAATATAATATGATCCAAGACATGGAGAAACGATTTAGAATTAAAATTATTAAAAAAATGATTAATTTAATCATAAACAATGATTAAATAAACCAATTATTCTACACCACTCGGCATTTTCAGCCCGTAATCTTCAAATTTGTATTTTCTCGGGAGCCAGTTTTTTGTTTTGGTTTTTGTTCTTCGGGTGCCATTTCAATGCCACTCTCTTTAATCATTTTATCTAATCTTTTTCTATGTGCGGTGTTTAGAGCATTTTGCCTTTTTTTGGCTTTGTATGCTTCATCGTCTCTGACTTTATAATAATAGAGTCGGTTGTAATACGCCAGCATTGTTTTTATTTCTTCCAGTGTCAAGTCGTCGGGGTGTTTGTCTGTGATCATTACTATAATATTATATGTAACATTTCTTTAAGACATTTTATAGGAAATTAATTTAAATATGAATTCTTCCCTAAATTACACCTAAAGAAAAAATAATATTAATAATTAATATCTAAAATATATTATGTCATTGTCAAAAACTATAAGAAATAACATCAGGTCATTAAATTCAAGAATTGATAGGTTAGCAGGCGATACCAGGGAAAAAGCCACCGAATTGAGAGATCTATATGAACAGCGAAAAATTGCACAGTTTAGCACCGCATCAACTATTATTGACGGGTTTATCAATGCAACCACCCCAAAGGAAAAAAAGAAATGGGACAAAAAATACGACGATGTGATCCAAAACAACCGTATAAATCTACCGTTGAATGTTAGGATGAAACGAAGCACTGTAACTAACATTGTAAAGCAGTCTAAGGCGAACGATGAATCGTGGACATTAGACGTCATGCTTTACCGCGAAGGTGTTAGGGAAGGTGACAACAAAAAGCCGGCTTTCACATACAAAACAGAATACGGAGAACTCAAATATTACCCCATAACAAAGGACGGTAAGGAGAGAACATACACCGTTAACGCCAGCACAAATATAGACGAGTATGTAGGCAAACGAATTGTAAAAACCAAGGATTATGATCTATTCAGAAAGTTCATTGTAACACTTGCCCAAGATCCAGAATTTGAAACAATGCTAAATATTATGGGTGGGTATGTTGGCGTTGATCAGAAAAAAACAATCGAGATCAACAAGAAGAAGAGGTTAACCAAGAAGACTACCGCTGTGGCTTACAACGTAGAGACGGGGTATATTGACGCCTTGAAGATCTTGAGGGCCAGAAAGGTGGAAGGTGGACAGCCTAGTAATCCACGACAAGCCAACCTGAGAAGATCGGAAAACATCAGTATGTATAATACTTACATGTATACCGAGTTGGATACATCGAAAGAAACATTTATGGAAGCAATCCAGAAAGGTAATTATGTAGAAAATCAATGTTGGTTGAATACACTCACTGATTATTATAAAGATACCCTAATGAACAACAAGAAGAAAGAACCAATGTCGCGAGGGATGATACTAAAACTAATAAATACAGAACAGGAATTCACAGAGTCGGGGGCGTCAATTGATGACATGATCCCGGTATTTATAAAATACAGAATGCGAGTGAGAATAATAGACCAACTGGGCAAAATCATTTATTCTTATTCACCAGAGATGTTTGACCGCAACATCAGAGCCTTTTATGCAATGGTCAAAAATAATCATATCTACACACTGAATAATAATATTAAAAGATTGGAACAAAAACAAAATACTGATGATGCATTTGTAGTAAGGGCACGGCCCGACTATCATATAAGTGATAGAGAGAAGCCATCGATTTGCAAAATGTTTTCTACTATTGATGACATTTTTGAAATGGTTAAGGCAACAATTGCGAACAGAACCGACAAACAGGAAAAGAACTTTTTAGATTTAGTTCATAGAGAGAATGATCTAAATAAATTATTTTGCGATTTCAAAAATATCGGGTATGAATGCAGGATTGTTCACAAAGCAGGGACTATTTCAGAATTGAGGGCGGACTTCAATAATGTATATTTAAATATTAGGTCACAGTGTCTGATAGACGACCAGATCAATAGTGACATCACAGTAGACAGAGAAACGGTTTACAACAATATGACTGAAGCGATGTTTACATTCAAAAAGAAATTATTCAATCCAAATCACAAGTCTTATTATAGTCCTAACGATATACAAGTTTTAAATAATTATAGAACCATCGTCCCACAAGGCGAGTTACTCAAGGGCTTGGATAAATTGGATGCTCCAAAACAGGAGATCGACATGAACAAAGCGTTTACAGATGCATTTAATACGATTACCAGAATAGGAGTTTTTAATCAGTTCGATAATTGGAAAGCTTATAATAGTAAATGTAAGATCAAGGATGTAAATATATATTTGGTAAAAGCAGAACTGACACATCGCAATCTGTTTTTTAATAATGATACTAATATAGTTTATGGTATGTTTCTTAAGCATTTTATGCCACTTGTTGCATCTGGCGAGTTGTCCATTACTCACTACAAACAGCCACATTTCATTCACAAAGTAGATAATAAAATGTTGGTTGAGGAACTCTAATAAGCGAAAATATTGAAGAAGACAAGGCAATCAAAAAAATAATAGCCAACTCGATTTTTGGCTTGTTGGAAAAAAGTAAGAACAGCAGTCAGAGATCATGTTTTTTTTATGATCTCAATGAGGCGATCAGCCTTCAGGCAGATGCAGGGGGGAAGTTAAACATGATGAGCAGGAATACTGCCAAGTGGGTTGAGGAATATGATGATAATGGCATGTGGTGCCGTGATAGAGAAGTATCTGAACAAAACGACAATTTGTATTATATTCTGAATGTGGTTGATAGGTGCGAGTTGTCCAATGGGTTTCGATTTATTAAAGAAATGCTACTGCAGTATCATAATTTTAAAATGCAATGCGCATATCAAAAATTGACAGAGAACAATGTTAAGGTATTGAGTGTCAAATGCGACGCTTTTGTCGTGGACTGTTCGGGTTTTAATAAGTTTGGTTTGAGAAAGACTCAGCAGTTGCTAGATTTTCACGATGGGATCGGTGGGTGGAAATTAGCCAAGACTCACGATGAGATCCATCATACAGGAAAGCAGTTGTATGAACAGAAGAAGTGTGAATATGTTGATATCCCGATTGTCAAAAGTAAGAGAGTTAACATCATTAATGAGTATGATGAAAATGAATTGGTTGAACTTGTTGAGAAATATAGGTGCTTGATGATCAAGGCCAAATTCGCAGGAGCGGGCAAGTCCACCATCTGCAAGAACATGGAGAGACTCAAGGGTTATAAAGTGTTGTTCGTGGTTCCTACCAATAATCTGGGTTTGGAGTGCGAAGTGGAAAGCGTCACTGTAAATAAATTCTTCAGTATAGCATGAAACAAAAAAGAAAAAAAAAAAAAAAAAAAAAAAAAAAAGAAAAAAAAAAAAAAAAAAAAAAAAAAAAAAAAAAGAACAAAAAAAAAAAAAAAAAAAAAATAAAAAAAAAAAAAAATAAAGAGGCAAAAAAAAAAAAAAAAAAAAAAAAAAAAAAAAAAAAAAAAAAAAAAAAAATATAAAAAAAAAAAATAAAAAAGAAAAAAAACAAAAATCAAAAAAAAAAACAAAACAAAAAAAAACGAAAAAAATAAAAAAAAATAAAACAATGACGAGAAGCTAGATAAATACGATCATTCGATGTTTGATGTCATTGTGTTTGATGAGAATTGTTTTAATAATACCTTTGTATTGGCAAAAATTAAGGGCTTTGTAGAGCAACATAGGGCTAATAAAATCATATTAGCTACTGGTGACGCCAAGCAATTGAGCCCCATAAAAGCACTGACTAACACTAAGAAACACGAGATTTATATGAATGAATGTATTGATAGCATTTTTCCCCATCATTTGTTTTTGGAAGAGTGCAAGCGATTGAAGACTCAGGAGGACAAGGATAAACTTAAAAGCATTTATGCCGACATCTTTGAGCATGAGTTGTCTCTACATGATGTCATCAATAAGTATTTTAAATATACTGATGACATCGCAGGAACAGAAAGCAATGTCGCATATTTAAATAACACTTGTAGAGAGGTTTCAAGGCAGATCAGGAAACGACAGGGCAAACAAAATGAGTTTGAAGTCGGCGAGATCATGATATGCAGAGAGTATAGGAAGACAAAAACCTATAAGTTAAATGTGAATTTTAGGTATGAGATAATTAATATTTCCGATCCTTGGATTACCATTGCTAATATCAAAACACGAGAAGAGATCACGCTAAATATTGGTATCTTGAGAAGTCATTTTATCTTTGCCTTCTGTTATACTTGTCATTCTGTTCAGGGGTGTTCCATTGATGACGATGTCACCATTTTTGATTGGAACCATCATCTGATAACTCGCGAGTTTTTATGGACTGCAATCACTCGGGCAAGGGATTTAAACAGAGTAAAATTTTACAAATACAGTAGTGATTTAAATGAAGAGTTTAACGCAAAATGCATTATGAATTATTTTGATAGAAAGGTGTTAGCATACAAGGAACAGGATCGTAAAAATGGCTTTGGTATTCCAAAAGAAAATTATGTAGATGCCGAATGGTTGAAGGACAACGTCAATGGAAAGTGTGCAAATTGCGGCTGTGGCTTTGTGTTGTCCATGGATTCTGGTAATATAAATTCTAATCTGACTTGTCAAAGGTTATGTAATGATCTTCCCCATGCAAAGGATAATGTCATTGCCTTCTGTGCTTCTTGTAATAGATGCTTCAGTGATAAAATCACATATTGATATTTATTTTATTGTATTATATATATGAGTGAAAAAGACAAGATAATCAGTGAGGTCTACTACGATCAGGCTGGGTTTGGTAGCATCGCCACCACTTACAAAGATGCAAAAAAGAAAGATGCATCCATAACAATGCAAGATGTCAAGGAGTGGTTTCAAGAGAACGTGGAACGGAAAAAACAACTGTCTGGATACAATTCGTTTATTGCCCCTGATATCAACTTTGAATATCAATTGGATCTGGTTTTTATATCAAAAATGATTTAGATAATCAAAAATATAGGATAGGCTTATTGCTTATTGATGTATTTTCCCGCAAAGCCGTGGTGGTGCCTATTGCATCCAAGCAACCTGCTGACATCACGGCTGGGATCATGGAGGCATTAAACAAAATGGGAGGGACACCCAAATTAATTTATTCGGATGACGAGGGGAGTCTCAATACCCAAGATCTTGTCGATTTTTTCAAGGACGAAGGGATCCAAAACTATAAAACAAGAGGGCGCCCCCATTTCGCCGAGCGTTTCATTCGCACGTTCAAGGACATGCTGTTTAAAAGGGTTGATGCAGATGAGAAAAAGGCAAAGGTTGATATACAATGGGTTGATTATATCCCCGAGATCATGCTGACATACAACAGTAAAATGGTTCATTCTGCCCACGATATGACTCCAAACGATGCCCACAAAAAGGGAAACCATCTTGAGGTCAAGATGAAGCTTGAGATGAACAGAATCAAAACCCGTAAATATCCCCCTGTTAGGGTTGGTGATGAGGTCAAAATATACCGCAAAAAAGGGATTTCCGAGAAAGAAAGAACGAGCTCATGGTCAGCAAACAAGTTCACAATTGAAAGGATTGAGCAAAAACTTGGACAAGACTATTATTATGTCCAAGGTGTGACTCGTGCTTATTTGAGATCGGAAATTCTGAAGGTCTGAAGGAAAAGGTATATAAAGGAATGTGTCCTTTTACTGTAATGCCAGACTATCAAAAAGGGAAAATTTACCGCATCTGGGACAATGCCTTCACGAAATGCTACATTGGTAGCACGGTTGAACCGTTGAGCAAAAGAATGACAAAGCACCGAGAAAAATACAACGCCTATTTGAGACAAACATACCCATTTACGACTTCGTTTGCTTTGTTTGACAATTTCGGGTTTGAAAACTGTAAGATTGAACTGTTGGAAAACTTCCCCTGTAACAGTAGAGAGGAACTCTCTGCAAGAGAAGGGTATCATCAAAGGAACGAAGCATGTATTAACAGAGTCCACCTCGGGAGAACTAAAAAGGAATACTACTACGAAAACCATGAAGCATGCCTACAACGAAGCAGGGCATGGAGGGAACAAAACCCGCAATACAAACGGGACATGGACAAAAAATACCGAGACACTAACAAGGAAACAATAGTATCCAAATTAAAGGAGAAGAAACTATGTGAATGTGGTTGTTATATTTCTTTGCGAAATTTGTCTGCTCACAAACGGAAACAGAAACACATTGACTTGATGGCACAACACATTGATTTGTTGAAAAATAATATCTAAACGGTTCTAATAGCTGATGAATCTATTAGAACTGTTTAGTGAGACAGGGTCGGTCGGTCGCATTCTGTGCCGATGCCTTGCTGGGTTCAAAAGAAAACCCCTAATAATAGGTGGTAAACCCCCTAATGATAGGTGGCAATTAGCAATCCCCCTAATAATAGGTGGTAAACCCCCTAATGATAGGTGGCAATTAGCAATCCCCCTAATATTAGGTGGCAATCCCCCTAATATTAGGTGGCAAGCCCCCTAATGATAGGTGGCAATTTGCAAATCCCCCTAATATTAGGTTGCAACCCCTAATATTTTGATTGAACAAGTCCCAGTCCTGTTGCGACAAGATGTTTGACTCGCCCTGCTTGATGTTGCTTGCCACCTTCACCATATCGCGGAAGCGAGCAATGCTCTTGAACTCACATTTGACGAAGAGGTCATACAAGGCGGAGCGGGCACCGTCGGAAATGGCATCACATAACACTAAATTTGTAGAATGTCCAGAAGTTAAATTACCTGAATACAGAGATGATGATGATTAAAACCATAGTATAATTATAACATGTAAACATTTATATGTTATAGTTATAGTGTAATTTTCCCGTATAAGCCGTGGGGGTGCTTTCCTACATAGGCCTTTCCCATCCGCATTTTGCCATCCATATTTTACTGGGATTGTTTTCAAGATTTGGGTTAACGGTTTTAATTCTCCCTTTTCCATTGGTTAACCCTTTTTCGGGGCGAACATAGGGTTCTTTTGGCGGCTGAACCTTGGACATTCCTACTTAAAGAAAAGGCTACTTACTAAAACATGGAGAAGAAGATGTGTACGAGATGCAGGAATGAAAAGGGAATGGAAGAATTTGTGTATGGATTGAAGTCATGCGACGCTTGTGTTGATCAAAAACGTGACTACCGCAAACGAACAGTTGAGAAGAACAAGGAGTATAACAAGAGTTACAGGGAAGCCAACAGAGAAAAAGTGCAATGTCCACTATGTGGAGTTGAGATTACCAAATACAAGATGAAGCAACATGAGGCGACGCAAGGCCACAAGGAAAAGCTACTGGAAAATAACTAGACTAGGTTGACGATTAGAATATTCCATTTTTCTAATGGTTAACCAACTTGAGGGCGAGAATTGATTGAAAAATGCTATTGTTTATTAGACAGTTTGAATTTATTCGTTTTGGTTAAGGGTTGCAGTTTGGATCATGAAGTGGAGAAATGAAATTTTGATGGTTGGAAGTTGAGGGTGAACATTTGTTGGTATGTGGATTGATTTTTTTGAGTGACATTTTTGAGGAGGTGTGAATTAGTATGTAGTTAGGATTGTTGTTTTGAATGAGTGTAAGGGTTGGGTTAAAGGTTGGACAAATTAGGCTAAAAATGAAGTTGATGATGAGAATACTGATTTTTCCCATGATTAACTTAGTAGGTGTTTCAATTTGGAGGTTGAAAATGGGGTGATTTGGTATGTGTGTTTAAAAAGTGCTCAAAAGTGTAGGGGAAAAATACAGAAAGGGGATTTGAAGGAACTGAAAATCATTTCTGTATTTTTCTATCAACCAATGAAAAACACATTGAAAAACCAAGTATCAAATAATAGATAAGGTTAGTAAATCACAACCTTATTCATTCTAAGTAATTCCTAGAAAAGATACACACCTTATCCATTATTTTTTCACTACTTAACCTATTTCATTTTTCTATTTGTTTACCCTTATTCATTTTATATTTTAAGTCTTTTTCCAATTCTCAGAAACTCCAGTTGTTCTTCATTTTTTCTTTTTACCTTATTCATTGTTCACGAATTTTTCACTCAGACTTAAAAATATGACTAAAACACATTTCCACCTTTAATAATATTTGTTTCAACCGTATTCTTCAACTGGTTTATCATCTTCTTCATTACTTAGTTTTTGGTTGTCCTTTTTCTCATTTCTTTTCCTTCTCGCTTTATCCACAACTTCCCTACACCTAATACAATATCTGTATATGCGACCAGTGCTTCTAACTCCAAAGTCATTAACCTTTTTCCAAGACAAGCACCTAGTACATTGATAATCGTATTTACATTCTTCCAATTCCTTTTCAGGCATTCTAGTATTTATTCTCCAAAGATAATCGCGCGAATCCATGATAATATATAATACTAATAATTCTTTATACATTTTACCAGTAAAACCCATAATTACCAATACCAACTCAAACCAAACAGCCAAAGCACATAACCAAATCAAGAAAAAATAATAATTCAATCTTTACCAACGATAAATATATTACAATTATAACATATAAGGGTATACATGTTATTATTATAGTAATTTCAGTTCAGGATAGTAACTTAATTGATTGAGCTTTGCCTCTCATTTGGCGGGCATTTTGAGTGTCGCCCTCACAGGTAAATCCCTTTTGCTTCACAGGTAAATCCTTTTTACCTCACAGGTAAATCCCTTTTACCTCACGGGTAAATCCCTTTTACCTCACAGGTAAATCCCCTTTACCAAAGACTAAAACAGCATTGAGGCCGTCCATTTGTCGTAGGATGAACCTAGAAGTTTTCCAGTTTGAGCCCAAACCTAAATCCTTAATCCACCAAACTCACCAAGATTTCACAAATTAATTCGCTAGGTATTTTATATAGGTCTTCCTGTTTATGAAATACTGGATTGTCTCTCCATTTTTCCTTGGTGCCCGATGGCAGTCTCTGCGCAGTTTCAATATGTTTATTATTCCTGATGTTGCCACAATCCTTTTTACATAATTCTCTAGGTTTCCAAGTTGTAATGTTATTCCATAGCCTAGTCCTCTTTCTACAATTAAATCCATATTTACAATAATCAACATCTTTAAAATCAAACTCATCCATAAACTCCTGATGTTTTAATAATCCAGTTTGTGGATTTTCGATTACAAAATATTTAGGATTGAAATATTTGATAATCTCAATATTTTTTAAGACGATATTATTTGCATATTCGATATTCCTAATTCCCCTAGTTTTTGCTATGCTGTATTCAGTGCATGGGGGACTACTCCAAATAAAATCAAAATGGTTTCTGTCAAACTGTTTGTAATCCCACTCCAAAATATCAGTGTTGATATCAGCATTTTTCAAGTCTAATGATATTACATTAAATCCAAGCGACTTTGCTATGGTTCCGACGCTTTTTGTTCCGCTAAATAATTCTAATAAATTCATTTATTAGAACTATTTGGATTATTAATTATTCAAAAAATACATATACTCCATCATCATTTTTTGAAATTTTGTAAAATTCTAAAGTGGTGCTTTTAGGTTGTTTGATTTTTCCTGTATTCAACATATCACAGTATTTCTTTTGCTTTGTAGGATAATCCCCCGTTGGTCTTCCTATAGATTTTGCTTGAAATATCTTTTCGATTTTTTCTTTTTTCTTCATTGCGTTCAACTGGTTTCATTTTGTCATCAATGGATTTAATCATATCATTTAAGGTTTTGATATTTTTGCCAATTAATGTTATCTTCTTCATTAAATCATTAATAGTATAATTCTCATTTTCAGACATTACTATATATTTATTTAGATAATTATTTATTTAATTATATATTTATAAAGTGCAATTATGTTAAATCTACTCTTTAAATACTAATTTTTCATGATTTGTTTAACAGTTTCCTGAGTTTCGTTTTCATTATTATCGGTTGGTGGTGCTTGCCTACCAAATTTAAAAGTTATACTATGGACATCAGTTTCTAAGTTGATACTGTCTTTAGTTTTATCAATATTCATTTTCTTATCATTTTTACTTATTTTGAAACTTGTTGGAATACATGAACATTTACAATTTCCTTTCTTTTGAATTTCTAATTCATTTTTCATTTCTAACATCTTTTTACACATTGGACAAGCAAACTCAATAACTGATGTTTCTTTAACAATTTCTTCTTTTTCTTCATCAGTTGATGAAACACTTAAACCTGTCTTATTCTTTTTGTTTTTCTTTTTTGGCATTTATATTAATATTTATATTTTTAATATATTGTATCAAAAACTTAATTAATTCTAAAATAAAATAACATATTTTTTTACATCTATTATCAGTTATGACAACCCGTTCTATATTTTCTACTTCATTTATTATATCAATATAATCCGAATAACTCATATTCATATAAATAATAAGATAAATTATTTACAATTAATCTTATTATTTTCATGCATGATAGAATATTCGAGGGCTCAGCACTTGGGGTTTTCATTGCACGCGAGAGAGATACAAACTAATTAGCTTCAATGCTTATTGATTGTAGCAATGGAAACCTGTTCCATTATGTTATTCACCGCCACTCATAACATAATGATGGTCGCGTTAGCACGCGAGGCTCGTTCCTCGCGTCCATTAATATTAAATAGAATATTTATTTAAACTATTTTCTTTAGTAAGTTTTACTGCAGTTGGTATACTAACATCTAGAATATTATTATCAATAACTTCTTGTACACTATTTATCATTTCATTTGTATACATATCGGGATAATCTTTCATAAAATTTACTAACTTTCTAAAATTAAAATCTAGGTTATTGTCATTTTCAATTGCGGACTTGGATGCTACGATATTTTGTTTTTTAATCATCGATAAAAAGTATAACATTGTATCATAATATATTTGTTCAGTGTCGGGCACTAAGATATCACCAAATTTATATATCCTCCGAATACTAGCCACTTCACTTAAATTAATAGATTCTATTGCCATTGTGATATAATTATATTATATTTTTTATTTTCTAAATATCTTTAATACTATTTTATTATGCCTGATGTAAAACCAATTGATGAAATCAAATATGACTTTAAGCAAAGTAAGCATGAGGTCGTCCCTAAATTGCCGACGAGAGCTATGATCGTCGGTCCATCTGGAAGTGGAAAATCAACTTTACTTGTATCAATGATACTTGATATTTATAGAGGAGCATTTGAAAGAATTTTTATCTGGTCTCCATCTGTAAATTTGGATAGTATTTGGTTGCCTGTTAAAAAATACATTAAAGAAGGCTTGAAAGTAGATAGTGATAAAGAACCGTGTTGGTGGGATGAGTTCAATGTTGAAGATTTAGAAAGAGTTATAGAAACTCAAAATAAAATAATTGAATACCAGAAAAAACAAGGAACGAAGAAATTATTTAATATTTTGGTAATTTTGGATGATGTATCTGATACTCCAGCAATAACAAGAAATAACAAATTGTTAAATTCTTTATTTTGTAGAGGTCGTCATAGTGGAATATCAACACTTGTAAGTCTTCAAAAATCATCAACCGTACCACCAATTATTAGGGTACATATAAGTCATTTGTTTTATTATAAAGTTAGAAATTTTAAAGAGATAGAAATATTGCAAGATGAATTATCAGCAATTGTTAGAAGCGATAATTTACATGAAAGCAAGAAACTAATTTATAAAATATATGAGACTGCCACTGATGAACCGCATAGTTTTTTATATATTAACCTTTTAGAAAAGAACCCAGATAAAATGTTTATGAAAAAGTTTTCTCAATATTTGAAAATTACTAATTAAATAATTAAATAATTAAATAATTAAATAATTAAATATATATTAATATTATATGATATTTTATGATTTACCAATAGAAATTAAAGACATAGTATTATCTTATAGTTTAGGCGATGTTAGATTATTAAAAATAAAAAATAATAATATTATTAAAAATTATATTAATACATATAAACCAGTATATAAAT
Source organism: Effrenium voratum (assembly GCA_963377175.1). Lineage (NCBI taxonomy): Eukaryota > Dinophyceae > Suessiales > Symbiodiniaceae > Effrenium > Effrenium voratum. The sequence goes on along the minus strand of CAUJNA010003840.1, from coordinate 122,900 downwards.
CTTACACATTAAATAACATACATTATTTGAAATTGATAATATTAATATTAATAATGGAATATCATATCTTTTTAATTTAAGTGAGTTAGATAAATTACACCAAAAAAATAAACCATTAAAAAATATTTATTGAATATGATATATTTGTTACATTTAGCTCGTTTACTCGTTGGTTTCATGTGTGTAATCGAACTTTAATATCAATTAATTTACTTGATATTTATTATTTTCTTAATAAAGACCTTCATAAAGTTAAATTAGTGTATGCGTGTGATGTGGTTAATTTTATTTCATTACAAGTGAAAAAAATAACTATTAAAGTCATCAATGAAGATGACCAAATTATTATTGATGACTTTTATTTTTATCTTTGCAATTAATAGCATTAAGCCAAAGGCTTAATGTTATTAATTCAAAATAATGAATAACTACAAATTTGAACCGGTAATCTATATATTAATTTGTCAGATTTTTCTTTTTCAATTTTACACATTCTTTCACTCATTTGCTTAATTGCTTTTAACTGTAATTTATCAATATTACTTAAATCTAATTGTTCTATATCAATATCATTAATTTTATCAATCGATGAAGTTTCAACATTACTATTTGAATTACCCATTATATATTATTATTTAGATTATAATATAATACAATAATAAATATTCAAAGGTATACAACACAATAATAAATATTCAAAGGAATTAGAATAGGCCAACAAAACCCCCACATAAAAGGAGTACATATCCTATCACACTTCCTTGCTCGTCTGTCGAATTCCTCTTCTCTTCTTTGTCTTTTTAATTCTTTAATATATTCATCAAATTTAGAATGACTAAAATTACATTCTTTATTATTACATTTATCTAATGTAAATTCATCTTTATTTAACTTAGTAATTTTATAACCACAATAACAAGTTTTTTCTCTCATACTATCATTCTTAAATAATACTTCTATTTTAACTTTTCTGTCAATGTCCATATATATATCTAGATATATTAATTATTTATTTATTTATTTATTTATTTATATATTTATACGTTTATATATTTACATTATTTATTTTTTTCTTTTTTAAATTCCTTAATTTCTTTTTCAAGTTTATCTACTTTATCATTTAACTCTAATACTGCTTTATGAACTAGCACGGGTAAAACTAAATAATTTAATCCTAAATACTCTCTGTCTTTACTAACAACATTTTCAAATTCTTTCGGGATTGCTTTTAATACTTCATCTGCGATATATCCTATATGAGTTTTACCGCCATCATTTCTATCGTGTCTTTTAAACTTCTTCGGTTTAAATTTCTTAATAACATTCATACAATTAGATTTGATATTGTCTATATCATATTTCAATCTTGAATCAGATGAATCCACAAACGTTCCGTTGATGGTTACTGTTGCTGCTGTTAAATCTATATTAGTTCCTGTTGATGGTTCAATTAAATTACATAACATTTTTTTCGTTCCTGCAACTGTTACATTTTCATTAAAAGTCGATGGAGCATTATTGGTAAAACTTTCAGTATTTACTGTAGTTCCAAATGTCTTATCAATAGATAATAAAACTGAAGGTGTACTTGAAGCATCTGAAACTCTAAATGCAGTGTTTGATGTTCTAAATATTACATCAATTGTAGATAAATTAGTTCCATCATAATAAGTTGATATTTCCGATGTTCCCATTTTAATATCAGTTCCAGTAGTCATTGAAATATTATTTAAAAATGAAACCGTTGTTAAATCGAATGATTGAATGGTATTAGTTGCTAAATATGCATTTTGAACTGCTAAGTTAGTATCAACAGTTACTAATGTTCCACCATTAGGCGCTATATGATTACTTCTTAATGCTCCATTAGTTTTAACATAAACATCATCAGCAAATAAATTACCCATTACATCAACAGTAGAAGTGTTAAAAGTCCATCCAGTAGAAATATTAACTGCTCCAACTATGTTAGATTGAACAGCAGGGTCTCCACAGATAAACCTAATTGAAGAATTAGCATCACTATTCCTCATATCAAAAGATGAAAAAGCACTAACATATCTATATAATTCACAATTTGTGTCAATTGTTAATTTACCATCAGTAGCAATATTAACATTATCACAATTAACATCAGCATTCGTATAAATATTTCCTAACACATCTATAGGTTTACTAAAAATAGTTTTATTAACTAATCCATCACACATCATATATTGGTTACTGGCATTAGTAATATCGCCAACAGAAAGAGAACCAAAATTAGGATGATGCATATAAAAACCTTCTATTGCATCTGGTGTATATGTTTCTAAATATGGTTCTAATCCATTTATTGAAGTATTGATATTATCTATTTTTGTTTTAATATCTGTTGAAAAATCATTATTTGTAAATAAAGTTCCTTTCATATAAACAGCACCTTCAAAATATGATGTTCCGTGCATCTGCGCAAAATTATATGAAGTATGAACATTACCATTAATTGTAATTCTTGAAGCATTATTAGGTCTTCCAATAATAACATCTCCTGTATTCCATCCTAGCCATAATCGATAAGGCGTAGCACCTGTTAGTCCTTGATAAGAGTCTAACTGACATCCTCGTTTAAACTCGAGTCTTTGGTTACTAACTGCGTCCTGGATTCTAAATATTGGATTAGTATTATCTGTTAAACTAAGTATTAATGGAGAGTTTACTGTTTGCGCAGTTGTATTAACTTTGTCTAATTTTTGACTTATTACTGTATCTTGTGCACTATCATTTGTAATTATTGAATTAATAGTATTTGTATTTCCTGTTATTAATCCTGCTAAATTATCTGACTGTAAAACATATCTACTATCAGAACCTGTTATATCTAAAATAGATGAACAAGAAAATAAACCTGATACTTGTAAATTAGATAATATTGTAGTATTATGATTTAATATTATTTTATCATTTTGAAAAGTTGAAGAATTATTAATTTCAACATTTCCAAAACCTCTTTGATTCAAAAACATAGTTGCTCCACTTAAATTTCCATAAACATAACTATCAAAATAATTATTATACATTTCAAAGAAATTATTATAATTTCCAAAATTTGCTATTTTAAAAATTGAAGTAGTTGTTATATTATGAATTAATGTATTATTTAATACTGATGTATTTAATTTATCTGTTAATAAATTATTAGTTGTTATTCTATTGTAATATAAATTACTATCAAATGAACCTGTTTGTAATTGAGATATTAAATGAGAATTTGATGAAATATTATTAAAATTAGTTGATACAGTAGAATTTAAATTATTTACTAAATTTGTATTTGATGAAATATTATTAAAATTTGTATTAATTAAATTAGTATTAGAACTAATATTATTCAAATTAGTTGTCATAGTGGAATTCAACTTATTTATTAAACTTGTATTTAATGAAATATTGTTAAAATTTGTATTAATTAAATTAGTATTTGATGAAATATTATTAAAATTAGTTGTCATAGTAGAATTTAAATTATTTATTAAACTTGTATTTAATGAAATATTATTAAAATTTGTATTTGAAGTTATTGTCAGATTACCTATTAAAAAAGAATTTAAACTAATATTATTTGATAATACATTAATTTCTGTTTTGTCATATGTTTCAGTTATATCATAAAAATTAGCGTTTATCTGTTCCTTTGTGTAAGTATCTGCTTGGTCTGCTTTACTATCTAATACTGTTTGAATGTCAGATTTACTCGCGTAAAGGTCTTCTATATCATTGACTGCTCCATCTTTTACTTGTCTAATTCTATTTGCTGTAATATCAAAGATATTCATTAAGTTTTTGCTCATAATATTATATTATTAATTAGAAAATTAATAATATCATATTTTTTTATTTTAATCATAAAATGATACAGAATTTGAGCGGATTTCAAGAATGCACTCATGAACCAAGAGCATATAAATTCTCTCGGCCATTTTACCAGGAGCGCTATATAATGTTGAACCCTCCAACGCTTTTATTTTAACAACCAGATTTGAATTATTTTTAAGGTTCATACCAGTATAATTTGCACTTTCTAATTTTTGTAAATTAAAACCATACATAAAAGCGTGAGACCTGTAATCTTCTGCACTAACTAACATTGGCTTATCGGCACAATGCATAAGATGGGCATATGCTTCACGAACACCTTGAATTTCTTGACTTGGAATAACTTGATTACCGATTATCAAAGAAGCAGATAAATCATGCTCTGGGTCATAACGTCCTTTATCACCTGTTACATGTGCCAGTGGATGATACATAAAGTTATATGGTTTCAATAATTCACCGTATCCTCCTATATAACCCTTTTGAGTCGCATTTGAAAAAGAAATAAACAGTTTATTTAATTTAGACACATTACGGACAATAGTTGTGAATATTTCAGTTGTTGTTGATGCTGTTTGTTCTTGTAGGGTTTCAGTTTCAAAAGTAATAGGAAGAGAACCAGTTTCTAATAATTTAGCATACTCTGCATATAAGCTATCGTCAAGAGTATAGACATTTCCTTTGAATAAAGGTTTTGTGACTGACCAAGTGATACTTGTATTTGTAGCAGTAAAAAGTCCTGTTCTATAAACAATTGGTTTTAATACATCAGTGGTTAAATATAATTCAACTGTTATTGGACAATAAGATAAAGGTATCCAGTTTTCACAAGTCTTGAAACATTTTAAATTTAAATCAAAATAGACATTAGCACTTTTACCTTCTTTAATTCCTTTATAATTACCATTGGTTACATTTCTAGTTACTGCTTGAGTAGTAGAAGTTCCAGTAGCATCACAAACTAAAAACCGTCCATCGTGATTGAGTAGAGTATTTCCAAAACCTAATGCTTCATCAATTCTTTTTTCTTCTGATGATTTTAATACATCTTTCATAGCACTTGCACGAGAAAGAGAATTTAAATCACATACAATGACATCACCCATTAACACACGCACTCTATCAAAGAAACCGGCTGTGTCAATTGGTCGAAGTTCGTGACTTTCTGCGTTATCAGTGTTGTTTAGAGTAAATCCTAATAATAGTGATGGTAAGGACAACCATTGATTAGGTGGTCCAGTAATGTTGAATCTAATTACAGAATTTGTATCAGCGGTATAAGTAGAAACCGATGAAGGATAAAAGTTTTTACTTTCTTTTGACCGAACATAAGAACCGCCATCTTTTAATTTAAATCTTAAATTCTTTTCAACAAGGACATCTTCAATATCTAATGTTTCCATAACTTATATATTTAATAATAGAAAATATTATATTATTCTATTATTAAATTATTTTATTTTAAAGTGTGAATAATCTATAACTTCTTTTTTAGATTTTTTATTTAATAGTTTTTTAGATTTATTTTTAATATTATTATGTTCAACCTTATAATTAGGTTCGCGTAGCAACGCGAAGGCTTCGCGTTCATCCTCTACTATTTTCTTAATGTCTTCATAACTGACTTTCTTTTTAGGATTTATAGTATTTTTTATATCATTATTAGGCATTATATATAAGACTACAAAATTTCCTTTACAGGTTCAATGCTTCTTGATACGTCCTTGCCAGTATCACCATATAATGAGTGTTGATGATTTGTTAATGGGTTAAAACCTCCTCTATTTGATGTTATACTGCCTCTATCCAAAATACTGACTATATCTCCAAAATTTCGTATGCTTGTGTAGTTGTCATTGTTTTTGTTTGACATTGAAATAAAAGGAGCACCGTAAGTAGTTAATCTAATATTTCTATCAGGATTTTCTTTTAAATATTTAGCACTCGCACTACTACCCAATGAATGTGAAATAACTTCACTAATATCATGGTTTTCATCAAGTATATCGCTAATATCTCTATATCTTTCACTGAATGAACTTAAGCCAAATGGAATTGTAATATCACTTAAAATATCATTAATATTTGATATAATATTAGACTTACCAAATGTCCCAGCAACATATAGTTTATTATTATCTAAATAATAACCTTTACCATTTGTATATGCTTTGTTTAATCCTTCTGTGTCAGATAAATTATTATTATATTTAGGTTTGAATAATGATTTTTCTTGTTGAATTTCATTAATTATTTTCCTATACATCTCACTATATCCTTGATGAAGAGGATTGTATGATTTTAATTGTCGCGACGCAGGAGCATCGCATTCTTTGCGATGCGACGGCAGAGCCTCGCATCCCAAGCGTCCTTCTTTTAAATAATATTTATATTTATATTTATTTTTCATATATAATTAAATTATAAAATTTCTAATTAATTAATATAATGAGATTTCGTAAAATATGTATCAACAGTGCTTATCGTGATTTAAATGACAGTCAATCTACATCAGATTTTGTTATTAATTTAAGAGAGCAACAAGAATGTGGACCAAATACTAAAATGATTTGTCACGAAGTATCTATCGCTAATTCATTTTATCCAATTGAAGATAATTTAAATAACAGATTATATTTAACATTAGGAGGGATATTAATAGGAGCACCAGTATATTATTTTATTGTAGCACCTGATAAAGGTAGTTATGTAGGTAGTGAATTAGCAACCGAATTACAAAATAAATTGAATACTGCTACTAATGGAACTGATGGAAACAGTAATTTTTTTACTTGTAGTTATTCATTAAAAACAAATAATATAACTATAAGTTGTAATTATATTTCTTACTTTTTTATAATCCATACAGATAAAGAATTACAAACTAATTATAGTTTTGGTGTTGATTATGATAGAGATTATCCTAATAGTATTAATGACATTTTAGGAAATACTACTGAAAAAGTAAATAGTACAGCAGACCCGTTTGTTAGTGGATTTATATCATTTTTACCTGTTAAAAATATTTATATTCATTGTAATGAATTAAGTAACGGAAACCAGTTATGTAGTTTTGGTACTTCATCAATAATAAAGAAAGTACCAGTTTTAACATCATTCGGCAACCTCATATATGATAATGAACTAATTTTAAATGATGCTAATGATGTTAGTATGCGTTCATTGAATAGACTTCATTTTAGATTTACTGATGCGTCGGGTAGAGTTTTAAATATGAATGGCACAACATCTTCTTTTTCATTAACATTTTTTGAAGGTTAGAAAAGCATATATTAAATATTTTAATATAAATATTTTGTTATATACTAATTATATTAAAATATTTTAATATAAATATTTATTATATACTAATTATATGGTTAAAAATATTGAAATAGTAGATGTAGGCAGTGAAAATAATGAAGCACCTAAGGAAGCAGAAGAAATTAAAGAAGAACCTATTATTAATGAAGAAAGTAAAGAAGTAGAAACTAATAATATTATAAATGAAGAAAATAATAAAGTAGAAGAAGAACACGAACCAAAGCAAGAATTAAAATCTAAAACATACTCAACTGAAAAAGTGGAATGTCCAAAATGTAAAAAATATTTAACAAAATACACTTTCAAATATCGCCATAACTGTAATGGAATACCAGTTAAAAAAAGAACCAGACCCTAACAAAGTTGTTCGAAGAAAAATTATGCATCCACAACAAGCAAAAGAATTTGAGAATAATGTATATGAAAAAGTTAAAGATAATATTCCAAAAGTTGATGAACAAGAAATAGAAAGAAGAGTAGAAGAAAGATTGAAAAAACATTTAGAAACAACTGCTAATAAAGTATTTGAAACTGCAAAAGATAGATACAATAATATTAAAATGGAACGAGATAATAAAAATAAACAGAAAATTATTAATTTAGCAAATAAAATTATTTAATCTAATTATTATTATATAATGATTATTGATAAAAAACAATTGCTTATGCACCGTAGAGAAATTTATGACAATGTTGTAAATAGAATAACAGAACCACAAAATAAAGACAAACCGAATATCAGTGATGTTATTGATAGAAAAGCAGTTTTTGAAACAAATAAACCAAAAAAGAAGAATAAATATAAATCAATTCAACATTACTATTATGAAGGAGACAACAAGGCACACCAACCTAATTACACATATTTGAAAGAATTACAAGAACAATTAGAACGTCATAGCGCTAAAAAAGATTATGCTGTATTTCAAAATAAAAGAAGATATCAAGAAGAAGCACAGGCGTATTTTAATGAAATCCAAAGGTTGGAAAGTGAAAAATTGAGACATCATCCATCAAGTGAAACAGGTAAAACCTATTCAGAAATGATTAAGAAGAAGAAAGGAATAATCAATCAATTAAGAAAGGACATGAGTTTCTAACGAACCTCACGAAACTTCGTGACTTTAATTTTGATTAAATTAATTAGATTAATTAGATTAATAAATTATAATCTAATTAATTTAATATACTAATGAGATTAGACAATGCACAGATGAAAACATTAAAATCACAATTGAGATTAAGACCGTCTTATAATGAACTGATAAAGGAAATTACAAAGGAAGAATTTAAAAATAAGAATATAAGAGATGTAATAGACAGAAACGCTTATTATTTTCGTGATAGTCCATTAGGAACAGTGTATGATAATAATACAGTAGATTTGAGACAGCAACACTTTAAAAAAATGGTAGATGGAGAAAATCAAACAAAATATTTTGATATATCGAAGGATGATGAAATGGATGATTTAAGAGACGGTTCAATACAAACACTAAGTGCCACAATGGATGATGCAGAGGAACAACACGAACGACAAATCAGTCAAATTTCAAAAAGACTTAGTAGTGAACAAATAGCAGACCTACACCAACGAGCACAACGAGCAAGACAATTAGATGAAGATGACTGGCAGTCAGTAGCAACCGCAAAGTCAAGCAACTATGATGATTTACCAGCACTGGAACCGCTTATGACACAGGACGAAGCAGTTAAACGAATTCAAGGGGCACAAAGAGGATTAACAACGAGGAAAGAAGACGAAGCAGTTAAACGAATTCAAGGGGCCCAAAGAGGATTAATGACGAGGAAAGAAGAAAGAATAGAGCAAAAAATGGAAACCGCTGGCAGTTCATCCACATTACCAGCAAGACAAACAAGGACACATAAAGAAACCATTGACTACTCAACCGATATAAACCATTGGAAGGGAAGCACAGTAAAAGAAGAAGACATATTATTTCAATTATATTTAAGAGGAGCAGGACTTACTGAAGAACAGGAACAACAATATTCAAACACAAAGAAAAAGGGGAAAGGTAAAAAGCAAACAGGTAGAACTTATTTAGTTGGACTGGTGGATAAACTTATAAACAGCGGAAAATGGACAACAGAAGTAAATGATGAATTGTTAAGAAAAAGAATGAATGATTGGAAAGATATGAAAGGAAAAGGCAAGGCAACAAAGAACAAATAGATAATTTTACATAATTTATCAATAATTATATAAAATGATTAACAGCCACAAGCAAGAGTTAAGGAAACGCCCTACTTATGATGAAATGCTTAAACAAGCAATCACAAGCAAAATGAAAACAACAGTTATATTGAAGAAATACAAAAAATATATGTTATTGAATAATTTTGATTTTGATAAAATGGATTTAATGAATTATAAAATAAAGAAAGATGTATGAACGCTCAAGTTATGATGATGGACAAGGCAACACAAACGCTTAACAAAGAAAACAAGGCAACACAAACATACCTACCAAATGATAAAGCGACACAAACTTATAATTTTGATGATGAGACAAAAATATTAGGCGGTTCTTCAAAGAGTTTCAAAAGCAAACTGATAACCAAGGCTGAAGCAGAAGCAATAGCATTTACATATGACCCTGATTTATATGATGACGACGATGATGATGATGATAAAAAAGATGATGACATTGATAAATATAGAAAGAAATTATTTATGTTGATGAGGATTATAGAATTTATGATGAGGTCAGGTTTTAGTATAGGACAAATAGTAGCACATTTAACATATCACACTACATTAACTACAATTCAAGGTTCAGAGTTATTAGTTAGTCTGACAATGAATTCATTAGTAACATCATACGATATAGCAACTGCTATAATGAATTGGTTGAATACAAATGTTAGTGAGGAAGTTGAGTTAAACACTTCCCCGCCTGTTAGCGTTAATAGTTCTCCGCCTGTTGAGCTGAGCTCAATAGCTGATGATGAACAAAGTTCATCATTACCTATCACTGTTAATAGTTCTTCAACGCATACTGTTAATTCATCGTCGCGAAGCTCGCGAGCCTCTGGCGAGGCGTCATCAGAAGAAAATGCTAATTATGAAATAGCACCGTTGACTGACATTCCTGTCCCTACTGATGCTGAAAGTGAAGATGAAGATAAGGATAAAGATAAGAATAAAGAAAAACAATATAATAATAATAATAATAATAAATAATAAAAAATAATAAAAAAAAAATAAAAAAAAAATAAAATTAAAATACCAGAATTTGTAAAATGCCTTAAAGAAATAGCGACTTTATTCTATAAGATAAATGCCATTCTATAGCAGACACTCAGATGATGGAAGAGATAGATTGTTAGGAGGAATACATGATGAAGATGATTATAATGACTTTATGAATATGTTATTTATGAATAGTAGTTTTGCTGATGACATTGAAAGACATTATAAAAGTTCAGATGCTGATGTGTTGCCAAGTCCTACTGATAGCGAAGAAACAAAAGAAAATAAAGAGAAACAATATCAAAAGGATTATCATAAAAAAATACTTCCAAGAAAAACTTAATAAACCTTATACATGTAATATTTGTGGAAAATCAATGGCCAACAGTTCTAACAAATCAAGACATGAAAAAAGTAGAAAGTGCCAGAGTACTAAAAATAAAGTCTAATTGGATAATATTAATTTAATTTTAATTTAATTAATATAATCCAATTTCAATATATGAGTAAACTAAGTAATGAGGAGATAATGAGCAATATCTACTATGATTTAGAAACAGGTTATGGTTCTAAACAAAGCTTATACAATCAAGCAAAAGAGAAAGGAGCACGTGTAACATTAGAAGAAGTGGCAAAGTGGTTGAAGAAGCAACCTAACAAGCAAATAAAGCCGTATCAGAATTATAACAGTTTCTTAGTGCCATATGCCAGAGCAGAATTTCAAATAGATATTATGGATTTGAAAATATTTAAGAAAGAAGATGAAGAACGCTATGCATTGATTGTAATAGATGCTTTCAGTAAATTAGGTTTTGTGTATCCAATGTTTCAAAGAGACAGTCCAAATGTTTTGAAAGGTTTGAAAGAAGCATTTAAAGTTATGGGTGAGCCTGTGGAAATCTTTTCTGATGATGATGGAGCATTTAAAGCAGAATTAAAGAAATATTTAGATGATTTAGGTATAATACATAAAACAACACTAACGCATGCTAATATTGTGGAGAGATTGATTAGAACGATGAAAAAAGGAATAGGAGACAGAATACACTTTACTAAAGGTAGATGGACTGATATGTTGAAACCTACATTAAAGAAATATAATAGCGCTATTCACTCATCAACTGGAATGAAACCAAATGAAGCGCATGATGATGACAACAGAGCAAATGTAAAAGCAACCCTTACACTGAAGCAAAAGCATATGAGGAAATATCCTAAATTATCTGTTTCAGACACAGTGAAAATATACCAAAAAGGAAAAGGTAATTATACATCGAGGAAAGAGACCAACCCAAAGTGGACAGAAAGGAAATACAAAATAGAAAAGATAGAAAAAGATATAACATTACAAACATACTATGTCTTGGAAGGATTGAAAAAGCATTATTTGCGCCATGAATTATTATTAATTGAAAATTGAAAATTAAAAATAATAATTTAGACTGATAATTAGTTATTTAGTTCTTAGAATTTTTTGACTTTAAAAAGACTTAAAGAGAAAAACCATAATTAAATTATATAGATAATAATATGAATAGAGATTTACCGCCAGATGAAAACACTAAAATAGTTAAGTATCTTCTTAAAGAAAATTTAGGAGAATACAAAGTAAATAAAAAAGGCAAAAAACTTAAAACCATAATTATAGGAAACAACCAGTATAGATATAATCCAGAAAAACCAATAAGCAATAGATTGAGTAAGAGACTTGAAGCAGTAAAGAAAACTAATGACTACAAAGCAAATCAAATCAGAGAAAGAGTAGGAGCAAGAACGGTTTTAAAACATGCTATTAAGAAAAAAGCAGTAATAACAGAAGAAAGAAGCGCCTTTAGAGCATATGCCAACGCCTACACAATTTCAAACATTCATTTAAAAGAGTTGAACGGATTGACTTATTTTAATTATCAATTTGACAAACTTAATGAATACTTGAAAGAGAATAGAGGAATGAAACTTAATGCTACAATAAATATGAAAGTTATGAACTTATTTGATGAGGAGAGAAACGTAACAGTTAGGACAAGGTCGTACACTATTGTAAATGAAGAGGATTTAAGGAATGCTTTGAAAAGAATGAGACCTGATGTTGAAACAAGAATTTTAGATATGGCTTTGTATCAGTCAGGATTAATAATTAGCAATATTAATAATATTCATATCATGTATAATAAATATAATCCGACTAGAGCTGGCAAATATATTGAACTTCCAGAATGGATTAAAAAGAAAAAGGCATGTATCAATATTAAAAATCAAGATGACAAGTGTTTTAAATATTCTATTGAGTGTGGATATTGTAAAATTTGTGATAAAGCACACCCTGAAAAGATGTTTCATTACAAGAAGATAGCAAGTGATTTGATTTTTGATGGTGTGAGTTTTCCTGCTAATAATAATGATATAGATATATTTGAAGAAAATAATAAATCAATATCCATTAATGTTTATGAAATTGATGATAATGAACAAATTGTTATTAGTAGAAAATTGAAAAATAAAGATGCTTCTTGTCATCTTGATTTGTTGAGAGTTGATGAGGAGGATTGCAGTCATTATGTGTATATAAAAAGTTTGAGCAGACTTATTAATAATCAAAAAAGTAATCATAATGGTAAGTCCTATTTTTGTAAATATTGTAATCATGGATTTAGAAATGAAGAATTATTAAATAAACATTATGATAGTGGATGCATGGAAGTTGATGGTCAACAAATAGTAATGCCTAAGCCTTATGAGAAAGTTAGTTTTAAGCATCACTTCAAAAAGTTAAGGTGTCCTTTTGTTGTATATGCTGATTTTGAATGTTTGACAGAGGAACTGAAAAAACCTGATGAAGATGAAGATAAAAACACTTTTTCTTATCAAGAGCATAAACCATGTGGTTTTATGCTTAATATGGTTAATGCTGTTGATAATACAAATTATGAATTTATGTATCGTGGTAAAGATGCTGTTGATGTGTTTTGTCAAAAACTTAATGAGATTAGGGCAGAAGTAAAGGAGAAGATGGGAGAAAACGAAAAAATAGACATGACTGACGAAGACAAAGAAGATTTTAAAAATGCTAAAAACTGCTTTATTTGTGGAGACGCATTTCGCTTGAGCGATGCGTCAGCTTCGCGAAACAAGTTTAGAATGAACTATAAGAATGCCAAGGAAGCAGAGAAATATAGAAAAGTTAGAGACCATTGTCATTTTACAGGTAAGTATAGAGGTTGTGCTCATAATGTTTGCAATCTTAATTTTTGTAATAGATATTTTAAAATTCCTGTATTCTTTCATAACATGAAAAATTATGACGGTCATTTAATTATTCAAAATGCGGATAAATTAAGTAACAACAATAAAATAGGTGTCATCGCTCAGAACAGTGAAAAATTTATTAATATCAGTTTTGAAAGTTTGAGTGTTAAAGACACTTTTGGGTTTTTAACTGCTTCATTAGATAAGTTAGTTTCAATGAGTAAGTATGATAATACAGATGAAGAAGATAAAAGTAAATGGTTATTGCGTGAAGACTGGAAAGATAATTTTAGGTTCAGTAGTAAAAATGATGTGATTAAGAGTGAGAAATGTCTAGATTTATTAACTGATAAAGGCGTTTATCCTTATGACTACATGAATTCATTTGATAAATTTGATGATGAGCAATTACCGAGTAAGGATGATTTTTATAGTCAGTTGAGTGAAGAAGGTATAAGTGTTAACGACTATGAAAGGGCAAAAATTATATGGAAGCATTTTGACATTAAGAATATGGGTGAATACCATGATTTATATTTGAAAACTGATGTATTATTATTGACTGACATTTTCGAAAATTTTAGAGATGTATGTATGAAATATTATGGATTGGACCCTGCTTATTATTATACATTGCCTAACTTTGCTTTTGATGCTATGCTTAAAATGACTGGTGTAGAGATTGATTTAATATATGACCAAGAAATGTATGAAATGATAGAAGCGGGACTTAGAGGAGGGATGTGTATGGTTTCTACTAAAAAAGTTGAAGCAAATAATAAATACATGGGAGAAGAATATGATAAAAATAAAGAAAGTAGTTATATTAACTATTTTGATGCTAATAATTTGTATGGGTTAAGCATGATACAAAAACTGCCATATAAAAATCTAAAATGGGATGATACATTAAAAGAAGAAGACATTATTAATTACAAAAATAATAATATTGGATATATTCTAGAAGTGGATTTAGAATATCCTAAAGAATTACACGATTTACACAATGACTATCCAATGGCACCTGAGGTTATGAATGTTAAAGCCGACATGCTGTCAGATAAACAAATTGAAATTTATGAATTTTTAAATCATAAAAAACCTACGGATGAGAAAACAAATAAATTAGTATTGAATTTAAATGATAAAGAAAAATATGTAATCCATATAAGAACCTTGCAATTTTATTTGAAGCAAGGGTTAAAACTTAAGAAAATTCATAGAGCAATTAAATTTGAACAAAAAGAAGTTTTAAAACCTTACATTGAGTTTAACACTGAGAAGAGGAAGAATGCTAGAAATGATTTTGAGAAAGATGTTTACAAATTGATGAACAATGCCATATTTGGAAAAACAATGGAGGATAAGCGAAAACATTTAGACTTTGAAGTTGTGAGTGATGAAACTAGATATATGAAGTGTGTAAGTAATCCTAACTTCAAACATAGTCATATCATTAATGAAAATTTGGTTGGAGTTGAAAAGCAAAAAACAAAGTTGAAACTAGACAAACCTATATTTATTGGGATGAGTATTTTAGATTTGAGTAAGCAACACATGTATAAATTTTATTATGACGTTATGAAGCCTAAATATGGAGATAATATTAAAATGGTATATACTGATACTGATAGTTTTGTATTTCATACTAAAACCAATGACATTTATGAAGACCTTAATACAATTAAAAAAGAATTAGATTTTTCAGATTATCCTAAGGAACATAAATGTTATGATGATAATAACAAGAAAGTATTAGGGAAATTTAAGGATGAATTAAAAAGTAAAATAATAACAGGGTTTATAGCTCTTCGTCCTAAATGCTATGCTTACTCAGTTTATGGTGATGATAAAAAATATAAGAAATGTAAGGGCATAGCAAAAGGCACAGTAAGACGTCAAATGAAATATGGAGAGTTTGAGACGGTTTTAAAAACTAATGAGGTTATACATAAGTCATTTAATAGTATTAGAAGTAAAAACCACAGAATTTTTAGTATAACAACTAAAAAAATTGCTCTTAGTAGTTATGAAAACAAAAAATATTGGATAGATAGTGTAAACTCACTTGCTTACGGCCATTATAAAATAAATTCTTTGAAAACGACTTAAAGAAATATTGACTTAATATATTAAGAGGAAAAATGACACTGTTTAATTATAGTAAGTGTGAATGTTGTAATAATAAAAAGAATGATATTAATTTTACATTGTATAACTTATTACCTGCTAATCTGTGTAATAAAATAAGTGAATATGATGTATATTGTAATCAATGCTGTATAACAAGAGACCTTGAAAAGTTGTTTGTTGAAGAATATAAGGATAAGGGATATACAAAGTTTCAATTAAAATTGAAATTCTTTATGAAATATCAAAAACGATTTCCTGTATATTTTTGTCATAAAATTGATAGAGAGTCATTTGAAAAAGAAATTGATGAGTTTTTTAATAATAAAGATTTGATTAAAAGGTTTGGAGGAGAACTAAGCATTAAACCGTATAAATCATTTGCTAAAGAATTTCGTGATTTGTTTGAAGAGATTGATTGGCATTTATTAAGCAAAGATAAAATAAACAAGGTCTTGAATGAATTTAGAATAACTAAATATCATGTATGGTATTACTACAACACTAAATATAAAGTATGTCTATTGCTGTATTTATTCTTTTGGGAATATATTTATTCAATAATAGGAAAAGACAATATCAAATATATAGACATTGGTGATATTGATAAATATGTAGATTACATATTTGAAGACATATTGCCTGACTGTTATCTTAAATCCTTAATTCTTAATTGAAATATAATTATAACATGTAAAATATTATATGTATAATTATATTATACTTATCGTTTGTAAAGATTGAATTATTATATTTTCTTAGTTTTCTTGTGTGCTTTGACTGTTTGGTTTTGTGGAGCTATTAGGTGAAATGTGTTTTAGTCATATTTTTAAGTCTGAGTGAAAAATTCGTGAACAATGAATAAGGTAAAAAGAAACAATGAAGAACAACTGGAGTTTCTGAGAATTGGAAAAAGACTTAAAATATAAAATGAATAAGGATAAACAAATAGTAAAATGAAATAGGTTAAGTAGTGAAAAAATAATGGATAAGGTGTGTATCTTTTCTAGGAATTACTTAGAATGAATAAGGTTGTGATTTATTAACCTTATCTATTATTTGATACTTGGTTTTTCAATGTGTTTTTCATTGGTTGATAGAAAAAATAGTAAAAGGATTTTCAGTTCCTTCAAATCCCCTTTTACTATTTTTTCCCCCACCCCACCCCCCCCCCCCCACAACTTCGTACACTAACTCCCAGCGCTTCAAGAAGCGCTTTCCGTCATCCGAGTTCCAAGAAAACCCGAAGATGTACAAAATGAGACCAACAAGAATGGAGTGACAAAATCAAAGAAAAATGGAATGACAAAACTAGAGATGGGTTAGATGGAACAGGGAAAAGGCGATGCAACGGAGAAACCCGAAGGAGAATGGCGAAAAGGTGGAAGGCGTTTTGCGAAGGGCCACCGAGATTGAACACAGACACGTCCCAGATGAGAGAGGCATGTCACAGAGAGATAGAATAGAAAGATATGATGTCGATATCAAAGAGAGATTGCTCGTGTGAAGACCTGCCCCGGACTCGCGTGAAATTCATACTGAACGAGTCTCTCAGTCTCTAACTCTCACTTCGGCGCGGCCCCAACTGCGAAAACCAACGAGAAATGCTTGTGGGTTGCGCCGTCGACCTTGTCCCGTGTGTGTCCCTGCAGGCTTGAGATTTGCGCGGCGCAAACCTCTATACAAACACAAGGCAAGCTTGAGCTTTCACTAGACTCCGCAGTGGCCTCGCTGCATCAGTGCGCAGTGTCTTAGGGAATGGTTTGGCCTTGCTTGAGATCGCTTCCGGAGGATGGGATGATGGTGGGCTTAGGTTTGGGGCTGGGTTTAGGGGAGGTTTCGGGTGACCTGCAGGCTCCGACGGCCCCCACGCCCCCCGCCCCCCCGGGGAAACCCACACTTTCGAAGACAAAAATAACCAAACCTGGACACCCAAGCGAAGAGAAACTAACGGGTAGAAATCCCGAGTTCCCAAAGAACAGAGGAAACCAAATCTGAAAATAATTTGAGCACACAATCAGAGCAAGGAATCGGGAGAACACAATGAGATGGACAAACTAAAGGAAAGAGCGATGCAAAGGGGAACTTCATCTCCAAAAATATTACCCTTTCATTCTTTAACTCTATGACTCTTTGCGGCAGCTTGCTCTGGCTAGAAGTATCAGTTCGCCCGACCCGTGCAAGCGCCTAAGCGCCCGAGCGCCCGAGTGCCCGGCGCCGGCTCTGGATGGGGGCTCCTGCATCAATTCCTCCAGCTCTGCCTCGCGGCCTTCGCGCACTTCGCACTTCGCGCACGTCGCCACGTTGGCTTTTGAGGTGGCGGCTCGGGTCTGCCCACAGACTTGCACGCAGCGAGGCCAGCAGTGCAGCATTTTCCCAGACTTCTGACGGCACCTCGATCCGACATCCACACTCCGAACTCCGAACTCTCGGGAATTCGAATTGAAGTTCCGCTCCATCTCCGAATTCGGCCAAGGCCGTGCCTTCGCTGATGCCGAGGCAAGCTGCGCCAGCAAAACGCACTCGGCAGCATGTGCCTCCCGGCATTTAAGACTCCAAGACATTCAGACATTCAGACATACTCTGAGAGAGACCCAAGCGCAAAGGCGCCCAGAACAAGAACCGGAAAATATGAATCATTATGAATCCCTTAGTAACTCTCAATGGCCGTGGCGCAAGCGCCCTTCAAGACGCTCGAAGGGCGAATCGGTCATGCAATCCTCTGCCTCAAACACCTGCCTAACCTGCATGTAACATGCATGTAACATGCATGTAACATGCATGTATGCACCTGGCGGGCGCATTCCCACGCCATTGGGGGCTTAGGGGTTGTGAATTGGCTGTGACATCGACAAACAAAACCGTCGCATACAGAACGCCTAAACAAGAAACATGCGCATGGCAGAACGCACGCCTCATCCAGGTGCCTGCAAGTGGGAGAACACCAGGCCGAACGGCACCGGCAAACCTGCGAACAGAAGCACAGCCCCGAGATGCTCCGAGAATTGAAAGCGTGCGAACTTCCGGGCCAGCGAGCCTCTGACAGAGCCAACTCGCTCCTGCCTAACGCGAAAGCTCAAAGCTTCACAGAGCTTCAGCCGAGCGCAACCGAGTGGCTGAAACAAAAACAGCATCTGAAGGGCTTGGCATCGCGAGAGATGGTGCGCATAATAGGCTTTGCCGAGAGGACCAAACCTCCGCGAGGCAATTGCCGCACCTTCAGTCTGAGCGTCTCTGATCCTAACGAGCCAACCTGCCCATGAAGAGGCCAACTCGGGCACAGACCGCAAAAACACCACGGCCTCACGTGAATCTCACCCTCTCAAGTAACAGACAACTCAAGAAACTCTCAAGCCAATTGAAAGATTTGCCGGGTTCCCAAAAGAAACATGTTGCCTGCGTAGCGTATCGCTCGGGCTTCAAGCCACGGAGGCAACTCCAGTGCCATTGTGCAAGTCGAATTCGCCTCGTCTCAGCTTGTCCTTTCTTAATGCCTTTTCACGTCTGCTTTGTTTTTCTGCATCTCCTCCAGCCTGCTTTATCTGATGGCGTCTATCTCTCACTCCCAGTTCCCGTGCTGAAATGTTTGCAAGCCATCCAGTTTCAGTGGCCTTTTTCTCTCCGTTTCGACCCTTGAGCCAGATCGCGCGCGACGCGCTTCAGACTGGCCAGTTCGGTGATGTTTGAAACCGCAACGACTTCTGAACTTCTCTGCTTCTTGCCTTCTCTCTTGAGGTCCCCGCAGTTCGGTAAAGTGACACCACAGGCAGCTAGCACCAGCAAGTCCATAGTTCATTCAATCAGCTTCGGATTCCATGATACACGGTGAAGACATGAGACACGAACGGTCGAACATCCCAGGAACGCCCTGCTCTGCAGGGTGCCGGTGAGAGCTGCAAAAAGTGCTCATGCGAGGCCCAAGGCTACGTAGGCCTCCTGCTCCTTGTCCTCGAGCTCACAAGGCACGCGGTAGAATTGCCCGTGGTGCTTTTCTTTTTCGGATTTGCGTGGCATGCGGCATGCGTACCGATGTGGCGTATCGAAGAAGCCGGCCTGCCGCCACACCAAGTGGAAGCAGTGTTGGGAGGCCTGTGACGTTTCAGGCCGTCTTTTGATGTCCCAGTCTCAGTCTGTCGCTCTGAGCTCCTGACAGACCAAACTGCGCAAAAGCCTCTCTGTCCTTCATAGACGATGCCGGCATTCAAGGCCTGGCATCCCCACATTTAACATCAACACCAAGAACCGCAGGCATCGATCGCCTCCACCGCAGCTGTGACCGAGTCATAGCGCACCTCAGCTCGAGCTCCGGGACTTCGATTTGCGGCCCTTGACGGCACCTTGTCAACCACGTCACAGCGCCCAGCAAACACATCCTGCCAGGGCGCACATGGTAGGAGAAAGTGAGACACGCTTCACTCGCTCACGCCAAGACTCCGTGCTTAGTAAATTGCAAGCACCTATACCGTTACGTGGCTCAAGCACAGACCTCTGTCCAAGCTGGGTCCAGCCGCAGAACCTGTGACGTGGACCACCTGAACGTGGCGTCTATGGCAAATGATCCGTGCACAGGTGACCGACCGACCCATGGCGACTGGCTGAGCTGGAAGCTGGTCAGAGCCGCCGAGGCCCAGCCTGAGAAACATCTCGACTCATTCGATCCCGTTGCGCTATACTCTTGAAGTGAGTCACACCGTTACGGATTCGAGTGCCTCATGGGATACTAGGAGCACGGCAAGGCAAAGACTTCCGTCTCCTTCTCTTCTCGCCACAGCAAAAAGTAGTCTGAGGGCGAGGGCATCAGGTGCATCAAGTGTAATACTCGGACACATTGGGCCGCCAGCTTTTCTTGGAGTTTGAATACACCACGCAGTAGCCTTCAGGCACCGCCTGAGTCTGCGGTCCAATGGCGGCAGTCAATCAATATCTGGGGACGCTGCCAAAGCACCCGAGTTCAGGCTGTCCACCACTAAACTTACGGAGCTATGCCTCAGGGTACTTGAGCGATTGATCCCGGAATTCGGAATTCTGGTCTCGCCGGACAAGTGCCAAAATGTGCCAAGTAGCACGGATTTGTCGAGCAGTTGGACCTTGCCCGAGAATATGTGCTCCGAGCCTTCTGGCCCGATAGTATACCTGTCGGCACCGAACCCACGCCCAACTTAAGCACAAATGAATACAAATTGATTTTCACAAGCGAACTTCGAAAACTTCGAACACTTCGAACTCAAATTGAAGCTCCGTAGGGTCTTGGCGTGAAGTCCACGGACCAGCGGCCAGGCTTCTCCGGCGCGGGGGCAGCCGGCGCAGCTGGTGCTGTCGGCGGCTCCCAGCCTTAGACTCGATTCCATCGATTTCAATATGTTCAACGGCATTTCAACAAGTTCTATTGCGATTTTATTGTTGGAAGAACTTTGGATGGAGCGCACGGATGTACAGACTTGCACGCGTGAGGCTAGTGCTTGACTCGCCGGTGGTGCAATTGGCATAGAAGGTCTTCCCGGTGGAAGGGTCCTGCATGTGACATGTGATGCAATGCGGCATCTGGAAGGGTCCATTTGAAGATATTTGAAGGGCAACGCTTGCAGCAATGCAACTCAGTGCATGCAACATAGGACATGGGTTATATTATGTAACATCTAAAGGACCCTCCATCTGCGCAACCTGTGCGACTCGTGCTTGCCTGGTGGGCCGTCCAGCCGTCTGGGAGCGCGGGCGCAACGGGGGCAGGAGGGTCCCAACTGGTCTCACCGGTCCTCAGAATTAAATTCACATGGACGGAATGCAACGAACAGGAAGATTCCTTGAAGTCAAATGATGTGAATTTCACTGAGGCCATCGCGAGGGATTGGCGTAATAGGTGCGACCTCAGAGAACGCCCGGCTGCCTTGAGACCTGAAATGGAGGCAGAACCTTGATCGTCCTGGTAAGCACTCCATCCCTCCGGCAGCGCATCCATTTCCTGACAAGTCAGAACGTCCGAAACTCTGTGTACACAGCATCCCGCCTCCGTGAATCGTTGGCACCCACAAACTCAAACAGCTGCGGCTCAGTTGGAAACCTTTGGCTTGGCACTCTTGGCCCACTTGGCACTTGGCAATGAAGGACTTGCATTGCTCCACTTGCAACCTTTTGCAGGCCTTGTCGGCGTCGCAACGGGTTGGCATTTCTCTGCCGTGCACAACGCTTTGGAAGCGCGCTTTACGCAGAATGGATATACTGGTACCTAGTAATACACAGTACATTTGCTAAATTGTGCTAATTCGCCTCGAGCAATCGGAGTGCTCTGAGATGTACTTGGTGTGGGTTCGCGCACCTGGCATGCACTGGACCCGCTCAGCCCGAGGCAAGCTCAAGCCGGTCAGGGATTCCAATGAGGAGTGTAGCCGCAGCCTGAAAGCTGCAAGATGGTACAAAAACGTCAATGTCAAAGTGAGCCGCAGAGCCTCCCCATTGTGGAAGAAACAGCACCAGAACCTGAAGCAACACGGTCAATGTCCATGTCCATGCTTCACAAGCTTGAATTGCATGGCAAGACATCGGTTCTAAGCGCTCGCCGCCGTCATGTTGTCGCCACCTGAGCTGGGCCGTGCTGGGCCGTGCTGGGCCGAGCCAGTCGCAGCGACGGCACCGAGGCCAGCAGTAGACGCCAGGTTGGGCGACAAGCAGCGGTCAAGCCTAGATCTGAGATCGAGCCTATGTGACGGTTGCAAGCTCTGAGGCCGCCACAATCGCCCCAAAATTTCAGAGCCGCGAAGTTGTCCGCTGGCCAAGCGTGTGGCCCAGCCTGCAAGCATTTGCAAGCACTTGCAAGCACTTGCAAGCACTTGCAAGCATCTGCTTAACTGCTCAAGCAAATCGTCGCTTGTGGCAGGACTGCGTACTGTAGGGCTGGAGCTACTGCGATCGCCCAGCTGAGCACGCACGAAGTCCACAGCCTGCTGGCTGCTCAGGACGTCCCAAACCTCGGGCCGAGGCAAAGTCTGAAGCCGAAACACACAGCAAACGGAGACACGAAACAGGGAACAAACGAAAACAACGCTCAAATGACTACGGCGACGAAAGGGAAGTGAGGAAAGCGCTCCGTCGCAAGCCAGCAGCAGGAACTCATCATGAGGATGCCTGTGCACTTTGCAACAACCAATCAGGAGCTCATTCCTTTTGCATGGAGATTGGACAATGCGGGGCGAAAACTTAAAGACAAATCTAATAGAAATGTACGCGTCACACAGTCCAAGGGCAACAGCAGCTAGCCCTTTTGCCTGAGCCAAAGTGTATTGCGAGTGCCGGAATTCCCGCGCCACGCCGCAAACCGCTATGGAAGGATCCTTGACCATTGATCGCCCAGCTCACGGAGTCGGGTCCTGGACTTGAACACTTCTATGCATTCACGCTTCTTCCACATCCGAGATGGGATCCTCCCCTTCAGCATGGGATCTGCACGTGGCTTCTCCTGAGTTCCCCACCCACCCCGTCGCCTCAGCCCCAACAAAATGCTGCTGGTTCCCCAGCACTCCTGCCGCATTTCGTCTCCATTCCACATCCTCCACATGTAGTAGTGCTACTCAGCATCCATGTTCCAATGGTTATCCAGAGGCGCATGTTCGCCGCCGTGCCAACCTCTTCATTCGTCCGGGGCAGAAACCTCCTGCTGTCCCTCGCTCTCCCTTCTTCACTGGCATGCTGTAGGCCAAAGCCTGCTTCTCTCCATCGCCCTCCTTCTTCGCAGAAGGAGACCCGCATGGACGGTGAAATGACATTTTCTGGCAGAAACCTATCTGTGAACCCGGACCCACATCAGAGACAGAGGGTGGGTGGAGCTGCGCAAGCCAGTGGCCTCGGACCAATAGCAAGACGCAGGGCACAACACTTGGACCTGGTCAAGAAAAGAAAGCAGCAGGCTTCGCTGCGAAGGACAGTAGTCATGCAAGTGAAGAAGGAGAGAGCAGCAGGCTTTGACCCATGGCATGCCAGTAAAGAAGGAGAGCGAAGGAGAGCAGCAGGCTTTAACTCCTGGAGTGCCAGCAAAGAAGGAGAGCGCAGGAGAGCAGTAGGCTTTGACGGCATGACAGTGAAGAAAGAGCGCGAAGGAGAGCAGAAGGCTTTGACCCATGGCATGCCAGTGAAGAAGGAGAGCGAAGGAGAGCAGAAGGCTTTGACCCATGGCATGCCAGTGAAAAAGGAGAGCGAAGGAGAGCAGAAGGCTTTGACCCATGGCATGCCAGTGAAGAAGGAACGCGAAGGAGAGCAGCAGGCTTGAACTCCTGGCGTGCCAGCAAAGAAGGAGAGCGCAGGAGAGCAGAAGGCTTTGACCCATGGCATGCCAGCAAAGAAGAAGAGCGCAGGAGAGCAGAAGGCTTTGACCCATGGCATGCCAGCAAAGAAGGAGAGCGAAGGAGAGCA
The DNA here is from genome assembly GCA_963377175.1 of Effrenium voratum. Lineage (NCBI taxonomy): Eukaryota > Dinophyceae > Suessiales > Symbiodiniaceae > Effrenium > Effrenium voratum. Next base: position 98,728 of record CAUJNA010003840.1, on the reverse strand, counting down.
GCAGGCGTTAACTCCTGTCAAAGAAAGAGAGCGCAGGAGAGCAGTAGGCTTTGACCCATGGCATGCCAAAGAAGGAGACAGAAGGAGAGCAGTAACCCATGGCGTGCCAGCAAAGAAGGAGAGCGAAGGAGAGCAGAAGGCTTTGACCATGGCATGCCAGCAAAGAAGGAGAGCGAAGGAGAGCAGAAGGCTTTGACCCATGGCATTCCAGTGAAGAAGGAGAGCGAAGGAGAGCAGAAGGCTTTGACCCATGGCATGCCAGTGAAGAAGGAACGCGAAGGAGAGCAGCAGGCTTGAACTCCTGGCGTGCCAGCAATGAAGGAGAGCGAAGGAGAGCAGCAGGCTTTCACCCATGGCGTGCCAGCAAAGAAGGAGAGCGAAGGAGAGCAGAAGGCTTTGACCCATGGCGTGCCAGCAGAGAAGGAGAGTGAAAGAGAGCAGAAGGCTTTGACCCATGGCATGCCAGTGAAGAAGAAAAGCGAAGGAGAGCAGCAGGCGTTAACCCATGGCGTGCCAGCAAAGAAGGAAAGCGAAGGAGAGCAGTAGGCTTTGACCATGGCATGCCAGTGAAGCAAATGGCGTGCCAGCAAAGAAGGAGAGCGAAGGAGAGCAGTAAGCTTTGACCATGGCATGCCAGTGAAGAAGGAGAGCGAAGGAGAGCAGTAGGCTTTGACCCATGGCATGCCAGTGAAGAAGGAGAGCGAAGGAGAGCAGAAGGCTTTGACCCATGGCATGCCAGTGAAGAAGGAGAGCGAAGGCTTTGACCCATGGCAATGCCTGCGACGAAGGAGAGGAGTAGGCTTTGACCCATGGCATGCCAGCGACGAAGGAGAGCGAAGGAGAGCAGTAGGCTTTGACCCATGGCGTGCCAGCAAAGAAGGAGAGCGAAGGAGAGCAGAAGGCTTTAACCCATGGCGAGAAGGAGAGCGAAGGAGAGCAGCAGGCTTTGACCCATGGCATGCCAGCAAAGAAGGAGAGCGAAGGAGAGCAGCAGGCTTTGACCCATGGCGTGCCAGCAAAGAAGGAGAGCGAAGGAGAGCAGAAGGCTTTAACCCATTGCGAGAAGGAGAGCGAAGGAGAGCAGTGGGCTTTGACCCATGGCATGCCAGTGAAGAAAGCGAAAGCGACGGACAGCAGCAGGCTGGAGGAGAGCGACAGGCAGCAGCAGGCTTTGAACCGTGGCATGCCAGTGAAGAAAGCGAGAGCGACGGACAGCAGCAGGCTGGAGGAGAGCGACTGGCAGCAGCAGGCATTGACCCGTGACATGCCAGTGAAGACCGCGAGAGCGACGGACAGCAGCAGGCAGGAGAGCGACAGGCCCAGTGAAGAAAGCGAGGGCGACGGACAGCAGCAAGCTGGAGGAGAGCGACAAACAGCAGGCTTTGACCCGTGGCATGCCAGTGAAGACCGCGAGAGCGACGGACAGCAGCAGGCAGGAGAGCGACAGGCCCAGTGAAGAAAACCAGGGCGACGGACAGCAGCAGGCTGGAGGAGAGCGACAAACAGCAGGCTTTGACCAGTGGCATGCCAGTGAAGAAGGAGAGCGACGGACAGCAGGCAGAAAGAAGGATAGAGAGCAGCGCACGACCTACCATGAAGATCGCCACCGTGCCGAGGTCGTTCGCAAGGCTTTACTTTGCTAGCCGTTCAGGTGCTTGCTGGCCTTCTTGAAGAAGTCCCCAACCAGGCCTGTCGTTGCCCTATGTTGCCGTAGACTGGCGGAGTTTTGGAAGAAGGGGTTCTGGCCTCGCAGATTGTTCCGCTTTGTATGCCCAGCCCGATCCTTCGGTCCATCATGGCTGCCAAACGCGTCGGGTTGGGATCATTGCCTTCGCTGACAAGCTCCAAAGGCAAAAAACAGCTGAGTTGCAAGCCAATTTTCCTGAGCCCAAATTCAACACGAGCGTCAAAATGAGATTGGGCGTGTTTTTTTGAAAAGGAGCCTTGCGACAGAGCAAACCTCCGGCACGGCGCTGACCTGCTCTCTCTAGCTCTCTCTCCAGCGCAAGGTTCGATTTGGGGCTTGGCTATCTGCCCCTCGGGGGGGAGATTGTCGTTGAGCTTGTACTCCAAGTCCCCGAGGGCCTCCGCAGCCCGGCAACAGAACGGCAATGGCCAGCCCCAACCCCCCCCCACACTCTACAGCACGCGCGTGACACATGTGTCTGCAAAGCAAGCACCCTGCCCTGGAAAGGCTCAGGTCTCCATTCACCTCAAGAAACTGCAGCAAGTTGGCTGATGGCCGACTGGTTGCTGCGGTCCTGCCTTGCCTTTTCTGGCTCGAATCGCAGGCTCCGAGCTCGGGCTCGGGCTCTGGAGACTGATCCAGGCTGTATCCATCCACCTGCGTGCTCGATCCGTGCACGCTCCTCCGGCACATCTGGCTTGTGGTCCTCCGCTCTCTCAAGCTCAGTCAGCGCATCTCGTGACTGAAATCGCACCATGTTGGAGACTGACAGTGAGCTGCTGCCTTCACCAGCTTCAACGCGCCCATCTTGACCCGTTGGGCGCAAATCCGCCGACCCCTCGCCAAAGAGGGGAGGCGCACGGGCACAGAAGTAACCGAAAATTCATCATCTTCAGCATCCTCATCCGCATCCTCGTGATCATCATCAATAGGTCCTGCCAGTACGTTTCATGTGCGCCGATAGACCCAGAGGATGCCATGATTATTATTATGACTGCTGGTGATGCTGGGATACATAATGATGATTATCATCATGGCTGTCGTCATCATCGGGGTGAGTAGTGATGACTATCGTCATCCCTGCTGGTGATGTTGGCGATGGGTAGTGATGATTCACCATCAGCAAAACCACCAGCTTCATCATGGCGCTCATCACCATCATCGTCATTATTGCTGGCGATGCTGGGGGTGCACAATGATGATTATCAGCAGTCATCAACCAAGGTGAGCAATGATAATCATCATTGTGGTCCTTATCTTTTGCCTAGTGATGATTCATCATCAGCATCATCATCATCATGGTGATGATGATCGTCATAATCGTCGTCCTTCATCTTTGAGATACGTTTCAAGGGTGCCGTCAAAGCGGACTTGACACGCGTGACATGCGAGGGATGCGCAGTCATGATCATCATCATGACTGCTGGCGATGCTGGGGCTGCATAATGAGGAATATCAGCATGCCTGTCATCATCATGGGGGTGAGTAGTGATAATTATACTCAGCGCTGCTGGTGATGTTGAGGATGCGTAGTGATGACGAACACCACCCACAGCAGCATTATCATGCATCATCATCGTCATCATCATCATCTTCTTTGGGTCCCAATTCTGTCCATGCAGCACTCTGCGTGGACTAGACGGCTGTGTCGGATTACTCACCTTGGTCTGGAGGAGCCAGGCCCTAGGAAAACGAAGGGCCTGCATCATCTGCTTCTGGCGTGTGCGCTTTTTGGGCTCATTTTTGGGGCTGGGTCTGGGTGGCTTGCCTCGCTGAAGTGTGTGTTGGCTGCTGTTCTGGTTGCTGTTGTTGGGTGCTGTTAGTTCTTGTTGATTGTTGCTTGGCTGTTGTTGGTTGTTGTTGTTGCTGTTGCTGTTGCTGCTGTTGCTGTTGTTGTTCCGTTGTTACGTTGTTCCGTTGTTGTTGCTGTTGTGGTGGTGGTGGTGGTGGTGGGGGTTGTTGTTGTTGTTGTTGTTGCCATTTGTTTGTTTCGCCGCCGTGGAAGGTTTGCAACATTTTCAAGCACTGTACCCACGCCTGGCACATGGGTAGCACACTCGCCCACGCGCGTCATCTCAGCACTGTGCACATGCCCGGCAGCTGACTGGCACACCCGTTCGCGCGCGTCATCTCAGCACTGTACCCATGCCTGGCACATGGCAAGCATACCCGCCCACGCGCGTCATCTCAGCACTGTGCACATGCCTGTCACATGGTAAGCACACTCGCCCATGCGCGTGTCGCTCAAATGTACTTGTGTCTGGCACTGGTAAGCACACCCGCTCACGCGCGTCATCGCAGCACTGTACCCATGCCTGGCAAATGCAATGCGCAACGTTCATCACAAGCTCAGAGAAAACGTACAGGTTGTCCCTGAAGGCCCGCCACTTGCGCAGTAACCCCTTAGGTGCCTGCTTGGCATCGCGCTTGCTCAGTGCCACCCCTCTCCCACCGGTCGCTGCCTTTCAATCTCTTCAACTCCACTTTCCGAAAATGCCTTTCAATCTCTTCAACTCCACTTTCCGAAAACCCGCCAAAACAAGTGCATAATCCACCATTTCCATAACCCTAACATTCCCCCAAGAACAGTAGTCGAGGGCCACGCCTAGCAATAAGTTGCTTTCATACATACACCCCCCCTACATTTTTTTCATCTTCCACCTTCTACCCTTATTCGTTTTCATCATTTTTCTACATTCCTTTCTGTCCATCTCATCCGTTTTTTCTCATCATTTTTCCAAAATTTTTGCCATCCTTTTCTCCTTTCTCCTCGCCTCATTCATTTCACCAACTACCCTTCAAAATGTCATTTCCTCAATCTCCTCACCTCATCCATTTTTGCAAAAAATATTTGTCATCAAAAAAATATTCGAACTGTCTAAAAACGATTTGTCCATTTCTCCGGACAAAAAATAGAACAGCAACAACATCACTCCCCTCCTTCGTTTCATCACTTTTATCATATATTTTTTTAGGCGTGGTGTCCCTTGTAGGATTTTATCTTCAATATATAAAACGCTATACTTACATTATAATTATAACATATAAGGGTATAAATGTTATTATTATAGTATGGTTGAGAATTATGGGTTAAAATAGTGGTCAGGTAACAAGTCTTCAAATATGTAATCTACATATTTATATATATCATCTTTATCTATATATTTGATATTGTTTTTCCTATTATTGAATAAATATTCCCAAAAGAATAAATACAACAATAGACATACTTTATATTTAGTGTTGTAGTAAGACCATACATGATATTTAGTTATTCTAAATTCATTCAAGACCTCGTTTATCTCTATTTATTAAATGCCAATCAATCGCTTCAAACATGTCTCGAATTTTTTTAACAAATGCTTTATATGGTTTATTGCCCCTCCAAACCTCTTAATTAAATCTTTATTATTAAAGAACTCATCAATTTCTTTTTCAAATGACTTTCTAGCAATTTTATGGTAAAAACATACAGGAAATCGTTTTTGATATCTCATAAAGAATTTCAATTGTAATTGAAACTTTGTATATCCCTTACCCTTATGTTCTTCAACAAAAAACTATTCAAGGTCTCTTGTTATACAGCATTGATTACAATATACATCATATTCACTTATTTTATTACATAGATTGGCGGGTAATAACTTATACAATGTTATATTAACATCATTCCTTTTAGTTTTACAACATTCGCACTTTGAATAATTAAATAACATTTCCACTGTAATATATATAGTGTTTATTTCTTTAAATACTTTTTTACAAGAATTAAAATTACATATTGAAATATAATTATAACATATAATATTTTACATGTTATTATTATATTATGATGATAATTTAAGCTCAGGATAATAATTTAATTGATATATCTTACCTCTTTCATACATCATTTTAAAAATAAGATTAATATCTCTCACTGTATTTTTAACATTAAACTGTTCACTTTCAATATATGATTTTATGACTTTTTTTACATCAACGCCGGGTTTACTATAATAAATCAACATCCATAATATGTCATTAATCATTTCATACTTTTCTTACTGATTTTAAGAAACTGTTTAACATAATCGTAAGGTGGTCTTTCATACACAGTTAAAAATATCAATATGTCATCTTCAACATTTCTTTCATCTATATTTTTTTAAACGCCAAACAATTTTCTATTATATTTTGATATCGTCTCCATCTTCTACAAGTTCTACATATATTTTCTTCGTCCAAAGAACAATCAATCATATTATTAACTATTCCATTAGGTAGATTCAATTTATATAATTCCATATTCTCTTTTTTAAAGTGGCAACAATCGTAGCATTTCTGATTGATATAATTATTGATTTCGGTTTCCAACATTTCTTTCATAATATATATATAGTTTATATTTCTTTAAATACTTTTTTACAAGAAATAAAATGAAATATTGAAATATAATTATAACATATAACATTTTACATGTTATTATTATAGTGTGATTATAGTTTAAGTTCAGGATAATAAGTTAATTGATGATTATTAAATTGTGTATATATCTTACGTCTGTCATGCATCAGTTCAAAAATAATATTGATATCTCTCACGGAGTTTTTCACATTAAACTTTTTGCTTTCAATTTCTGATTTAATGTCTTCTTTTACATCACACCCTTCTCTTCTACGATGTAACAATATCAATAAAATGTGGTTAATCAGTTCATACTTTTCTTACTGATTTTGAGAAATATTCTAACATAACTATAAGGTGGTCTTTCATACACAGTTAAAAATATTATAATGTCGTCTTCAACATTTCTATTATGTCTTCTTTTCAGATTTAAATGACATCTGATTAATTCTTGATTATCTCTCCAGGTTTTAGAATTTTCGCATATATCTTCTTCATCCATTGAATAATCAATAACATTATTAACTATTCCATTAGGTAAATTCAATTTATATAATTCCATATTTTCTTTTTTAAAGTGGCAACAATCGTAGCATTTTTTATTGATATAATTATTGATTTCGGTTTCCACCATTTCTATTACAATATATATATAGTTTTTATTTCTTTAAATACTTTTTTACAAGAAATAAATTTATACCCTTAATAACTCATGTCTCAAAAATGCCCTGTCATAATTTTCAATATAATAATATTCCTGTCCTAACTTCTTTTCAATCTTTGCTATTTTGTGTGTTTGTTTAGTCCATACTCCTACTCTCTCCTTTTCATTCGGTCTCCTTTTCCTGAATATCTTAACTTCATTTCCTACATTTAAATCTGGATAAACTCTATTTCTTTTGGCTTTCATACCTAAATTTAAACTCACTTCTAATTGGTGTTTAGGCTTTCTTGCTTCTGACGGTGTTAAGCCGTGCGAAGTGTGCTTTATTCCATTGTTATAAGTTAATATAATCTCGTGTATGTAGTCTGTCCATTGAATAGCCTTTCCTTTTTTCTCATCGTTTTCAACCCTCTTATACAAGCTATCTTTAAACGTCCTTATTGCCCTCTCCGCAAATGCTGGGTGTCCTCTGGTTCTGTGCAACTCTATTTTTTCACCCTTCAAGAAATCTATAACACTTTGATTGTTATAAGCTCCTTCGTCGTCAATATAAATTAGTTTGGGCTTTCCATCCATTTTTTAATACATTCCATCAGTCCTGCTAAAATGTCCGCTGGCTGTTTTGACATAAGCGGGACAACAACCATATACTTAGAAAATATGTCAATACACATCATGCCAACTTTCATTTTTTGTTTAGGGATATCATTAATGAAAAATAAATCAATTTGAAACTCATAATATGCGTTAGGAGCTACAAATGAATTCTGCCCTCTCGGTTTAGCTTTCTGTTCTACATTCTTCCTAAAAAACTCATTAATATCGTTTATAGTTATTGTGTTATCCTTTTTTCTTGCTTCTTGTAAAGTGCGGTTCTTTGACCCGAAGCCTCCTTTATCATAATAAGCATTACTAATAATATCTTGCTTAGATGCCATATAAAATAAGATAGATACTATTTTTCCCGGCGATTACAGTTTAAACAGTAAGATATACAGTTTTCCTTATGATGGGCATAATCGTTGTTTATTCTTTGGGCTGTCATATTGCTATTTATTACTCCATTATTTATTTCTATTTCAAACTCTGAACTGCATTTATTACATCTGGTATTAAGCCTGTCAAATAACCATTTGACATCAATATATTGTTTGTTGTCTATCTCTCTCTCTGCGTTCATGTCTTGTAATTTATATTGCTTAATCTTATGTTCTAAATATCTGGTTACTTGTGCTTCATTTAAATCAGTATCATCTATGTCTGCTTTGAAAAACTTGACTTTATTGATATCTCTGCACATCGTGAGGGCTGTCCAAATCCACTCACGGCTGACCAAATGTGATTTATCCCATTCGTGTATAGTAATGCTTTTATTTATAGAAGCCCCCTGAGACGAATGACATGTAGCACAATACGCATGTATAAAGTGCTTGTCTAAAGTCGTGGTGTTTGTCATGAATATAGTTTTACTTTTGATATCTTGGATTTCTACTTTCCAATCATCAATACTAATAATTTCATAAGTAATATTTACATTAAACACCTGCCCCATTTCCTTTTTATAAACTCTGCATATCACATGCTCTCCAATTTCAGATTTATCTGTCTTTCCTAAATTATTTCTTACGGTCTTGCTTACCCATTTGCACCTAGCATTAGCATAGGCTATGTTATGCTCTCCTTCCATGATGTCGCTTGTAGTTTCAAAATGTTTATTTACTATTTCCTTGAAGTGCAGTTTACTTTTCCAGATGTCATTATATATATCATTCAATTTAATGTTATCTTCTTCTGTCTTAAGTCTCTTATATATCTTAAGATAAATCTTATATTTAAATATTTGATTAAGACAGTTGTTTAAATATGTCTCGTGGTCCTAGGTGTTAGTTAAATCAGCTATAGGTTTCAACTGCTTCCCGTCAGCAGTTCCTATAATTATCTTCTCTGGGTGCGTATCCTTAAACTCCCTAACTCTGTTCAAAATATAATTACCTGCCATACCTAGCTCATCAAACACAATACAATTATAATCAGAATGGTCAAATGTCGGTAGTCTTTCTCCAGCTTCTATTGGGATGCTAAAAAATTTGTTTAATGTTATGGCGTCGGCTTCGGTTTCTTGCTTCTGCTTGTTATTAGAACATACGAATAACACATTATAACCTAGATGCTTCATACATTCGCCTATATAACTCTTGCCGCTTCCAGCCAGTTTTGCTTTTATCAACACCGGATTACACGACACAATTTGCTCACAAATGCTTTTGGTGTCGTATTCGTCTTTAACACGAATTTTTACATTATTGTAAGTCGGAATTTCTGATAACTCATTAACCTTAATTTTGTATATATCGCTCGGTGGTGATACTTGTTTATTGTCTTCAGCTCTCCATCCTCCCCTTTTGGTTGAAGACTTAATCAATGTTTTGGCCTTGTCAATATTTTTCCTATCAATAATGAAGGCATCGGTTTTAACACTATGCACATTGATATTGTTGTTTTTCAATGCTTTATAATCTTTATGCATTTTAAAATTATGTCGTTGCATGAGTAGCTACTTAATATACCTAAAGCCATTGGTTAAGTCTTGTTTATGTGTCATTGTCAATGTGCAATATTTGATTTCTGATTCTTTCTCAACGTTTTTGATATCGTATTTTTTACCATCTATAATTTTATAACATTCACGACAATGATTGTGATAATACATATTATTTTTCCAAAATTTATATGTACCATCATCAGAATTCCGGTACCTATCATCATCATTATCATGAGCCTTAAATTCTAAAACCCATCCCTCGCCTATGTTCCTTTCTAATTCTTTAATATATTCATCTGTCATCTCTGTCAAAACCTTATCATCATAAAATCCACTAATCTTATTAATTCTTCCCCCATACAGATTTTGATGATACAATGCTTCACTTAATGTATCAAATACTAAACTCTTCTGAGACTTGTTAGTTCCCTTTTCTAACAATCCGATATTTACATTCGAAATCAACTTCTTAACCTTGATGTCTTCACCTAAATTATTTGATATGTTAGTCTTCCATAGGTTCTCGACTATACTTTTATAATCTACTTCATAAATCGAAGAAGGCTTTTTAAAATATAAAATTTCGACTTTGTCAATAAACTCTCCTAAAAACATGCCATATATTAAATTATATTGTTTATTTCACTGATTATATTAAGAGTCCCAGATCCATGGGGTTTAGACCTTACCTCAATTTATCTCAAATTATCTCAAATTATCTCAAATTATCTTATTTTTGCATTTAATGTGCAAAAACATGCAAAAAAGTGCAAAAATATGCAAAAACATGCAAAAACATGCAAAAAAGTGCAAAAAAGTGCAAAAAAGTGCCAACAAATGCAAAATCCTGCAAAAAATGTAAGCAAATGCAACAAAATGCCAAAAAATGCAAAAAAACAAAAAAAACAAAAGCAACACACACAAAAGTGCACAACAGCATGCAAACACAACAATTATGCAAACAACGTGCACGAAATGCAAAAACAACAAAATCAACAAACTAATGCCACAAACTGCAAGAAATGAAAAAGCAACATCAAAATGAATGTCGGGCATGGCAAGCACTAAAATCATGATGACAACAATGAATCCCATAATTCTACAAAAATGCACGATGAGGCCTCCAAATCCGTTGGTAAAGGTGTGTTGTTTGAGAAGGGCCTGGTGTGTGGGTGTGGGTGTTGTCTTTTTGTTGCTCGTTGTTGGTTGTTGGTATGTTAGTGTTTGTTGTTTGTTGTTTGGTGTTTGTTGTTGTTTGTTTGTAGGTTGTTGTTTGTTGTTTGTTGTTTGTTTGTTTGTTTGTTTGTTTGCTTGCTTGCTTGTATGTTTGTTTCTCTGTTTGCTTGTTTGTTTGTTTGTTGTGTGTGTTTGTTTGTTTGTTTGTTTGTTGTGTGTGTTTGTTTGTTTGTTTGTTTGCTTGTTTTGTTTTGTTTTGTTTTGTTTGTTTGTTTGTTTGTTTGTTTGTTGGTTGGTTGGTTTGTTTGTTTGTTTGTTTGCTTTGTTGTTGTTTGTGGCGGTGGTGTAGTTGTAGCTTCAGTTGCAGTTGTAGTTGTAGTTGTAGTGATGCTTGTAGTTGTAGTTGCGGTCGTAGTTGGATTTCCACTTGCAGTTGTAGTTGTAGTTGCAGTTGTAGTTGTAGTTATTGTTGTAGTTGCAGTTGCAGTTGTAGTTAGTTGTCGTTTCTTGTAGTTGCATTTGTAACTGTAGTTGTAGTTGCAGTTGTAGTTGTTGTTGCACTTGTTGTAGTAGTTGCAGTTGTTGTTGTAGTGGTAGTAGTTGTTGTTTTTGTGTCTTGTTAGTTGTTTGCTGGGTGTTGTTTGTTGTTTGTTGTTTGTTGTTTGTTGTTGTTGTTGCTGTTGCTGTTGCTGCTGCTGCTACTGCTGTTGTTGTTGTTGGCGGTGGTGGTGGTGGTGATGTTGTTGTTGTTGCTGTTGTTGCTGTTGTTTCGTTTGTTGTGTACGCTGTGTTTGTTGCGTGTGTTGTGTTTGTTGTGTTAGTCGCGCGCGTGTGTGTGTTGTGTTTGTTGTTTACCCTTGTGCGTTCGCATTAGCAACAGTTAGACCCAATTGTTCCGCTTGAAGTTGTTGATTTTTCCAGAAGATGAACGGGCCCGATCATGGCTTGCAGTGATACCCTTTGTCAATATTAATCATTGACGAACAGGCTCCGAAATTGCCCTCCCCATTCCCTCAAAATTCCTTCACAATTCCCTCACAATTCCCTCAGAACTCCCTCAACAATTCCCTCGGAATTCCATCAAAAATCACCGCGAGGCCTTTTTCGAAATCCCATCAAAATTCACTCCACGTTCACCTCAATCACATTTCCTTCAAAATCCCAGCGCGTTCCCCTCAAAAATCCAGTACACTTCCCTCACAATCCCAACAACATTCCATCAAAATTCCATCAAAACCCCATCAACATCCCATCAACATACAAACAAACACCTCAGCATTCCTGCAAATGTCCTTCATAATTGCCGCGCAATTCCCACACAAGTCCTCCGGCAAGATTCCCGCACAATTCCCTGAAATCCCTAAACATTCCATCAAAATTCCCTCAACATTAAAAACTTTTTGGCGAGTTTATCTCAAAGTGCCTCAACGTGCTGAGCTTGTTGACTGTGTGGGCCCAAAGCTGCTTAACAAAGTTATATCCGAGTGTCCAAAAAGTCTCAACTCATTCTTGGTATGCCCCCGCCACTTTTTAACAAATTTACCTCAAAGAGTCTCACAACTTTCAGCTTGTTCACAGTCTTTGCCCGCCACTTTTCGGGAAAGCCATCTCAAAATATCTCAACTCACTTCATGTCACATGCATATTTGAGATAATTTGAGATAATTTGAGATACTTTGAGATAATTTGAGAAAAATTGAGATACTTTGAGATACTTTGAGATAATGTGAGATAATTTGAGATAATTTGAGATAATTTGAGATAATTTGAGATAATTTGAGATAGAGTCTGGGGTGAGTGTTTTGAGATAATTTGAGATAATTTGAGATAATTTGAGATAATTTGAGATAATTTGAGATAATTTGAGATAGAGTCTGTTGAGATAATTTGAGATAATTTGATAATTTGAGATAATTTGAGATAATTTGAGATAATTTGAGATAGAGTCTGGGTGAGTGTTTTGAGATAATTTGAGATAATTTGAGATAATTTGAGATAATTTGAGATAGAGTCTGGGTGGGTGTTTTCAAATAGTTTGAGATGTTTTCAAATAATTTGAGATAGAGTCTGGGTGAGTGTTTTGAGATAATTTGACATAATTTGAGATATTTTGAGATAGAGTCTGGGTGATGTTTTGAGATAATTTGCGAGGACTTGCGTTAATTTGAGAGAATTTGAGATAATTTGGGATACTTTGATACACTTTGTGACGGGGAACAACTGGGCGGGCTCGTTTAAAATTTCTTGGGGCCTCGGAAACCTCAAACGAGCCCACCCTTCAAACCTCGTCGGCAAGGGTTCAATGGCTTGTTGGGTTTGGGAGAGATGCTTTGAGGTAGAGTTTAGGGTGAACGTTTGAGATAACCTGTATTGAGATGAAACGAGATAACTTGAGATAGGGTTTGACTAAAATCGATTGAGATAAACACATGTGCCTTGAAAAAACTTGAGGTCGTTGTTCATTCTAGCGCATACGCGTGAGGCTCGAAAGCGACCGCCCAAAAATGGCCGACCCCCCCCCCCCCAAGCCGCGCGTGTGCCCATGCACTACTGTTGCTGGTTGTTGGTATTTCAGTGTTTGTTGTTTGTTTTTGTTTTGTTGTTCGTTGTTGGTTGTTGGTATGTTTGTGTTTGTTGTTTGGTGTTTGCTGTTGTTTGTTGTGTGCTGTTTGGAGGTTGTTGTTTGTTGTTTGTTGTTTGGTGTTTGTTGTTTGTTTATTTGTTCGTTTGTTTTGTTGTTGTTTGTGGTGGTGGTGTAGTTGTAGTTGCAGTTGTAGTTGTAGTTGTACTTGTAGTTGTCGTTGTAGTTGTCGTTGTAGTTGCAGTTGTAGTTGTAGTTGCAGTTGTAGTTGTAGTTGTAGCTGCGGTTGTAGTTGTAGTTGCAGTTGTAGTTGTTGTTGCAGCAGCAGCAGCAGCAAAAGCAACAGCAACAAACAACATCAAACAACTAACAACAAACGACAAACAACAGACAAGAATCAGCACCCAGCAAACAACTAACAACACGCAAAAACAACAACTATTACCACTACAACAACAACTGCATCTACAACAGCAACCGCCGCTACAACTACAACTGCGACTACAACTACAGTTGCAAGTGCAACTACAAGAAACGACGACTACAACTACGATTGCGACTACAACTATAACTACAACTACAACTACAACTGCTGCTGTTGTTGTTGTTGTGGTGGTGGTGGTGGTGATGTTGTTGTTGTTGCTGTTGCTGTTGTTGCGTTTGTTGTGTGTGTTGTGTTTGTTGTGTTTGTTGCGTTTGTTGTGGTAGTCGTGTGTGTGTGTGTTGCGTTTGTTGTTTGTTGTTTGTTGTTTGCTGTTTGTTGTTTGCTGTTTGTTGTTTGTTGTTTGTTGTTTGTTGTTTGTTTTGCGTTGTTTGTTGTTAGTTGAATGTTGTTTGTGTTGTTTGCGTTGTTTGTCAAAACATAATGCACGGCACTCCTGAACACACACACATGTGAAAACAACAACAAATGCAAAACCAAATGCCAAAAAAAGCAAGTTGCCTTCAGCCTCGCCAACATCCTCGAGATAATCGAGAACGGCATTCATGAAGACACACATCATACAAATGACAAAAAATGCAGAAACAAATCCCAAACATGCAAGTTGCTTTCAACCTGACCTACATCTTCGAGATAATTCGAGATAATTCGAGATAGCCAAAAACCCCCCAAATCTAGACCCCATGAATCTAGTACCCATAAATTGGTTAGGGATTATTAAAAAATAATGATGTTTGTTTTCCAGTAAACTTAACTAAGAATAAACCTAATTCTCCCATGTTATTAAAACCATGTTTACCATAATCATAAGGCATCCAAATGTCAAATTGTTTAAACACTGGAATTTTCACGATGTTAGTTAAATTATGTGTGTATGCTTTGTTCTGGTCAATCTCTATATGTAATTCATTACTATGATAAAAGTAATGAAATTTACCAGCGGGTGCTACTGTCCTGCATGTGTTTACAATTTCTACATCAATGTCATTATAATAAGATTTATGCAGTGGATTAAATAATGATTTATTGAGTTCAAACATCGCTCTCGACATCCTATTATAGGTGTCTTCAGGTTCTACTGTTATACTTGCATTGAAGGCATCAATCAAATTTTGTGTTCTTATCATGTATGTAATTATTCTTTTCTTAATCTTGAATTGAAACATCAGCTCCGAAATGATACACGCACTAAATTTAATTTTCGGGTCATATCCCGCCTGCTTTGCTTGATAATACATTTTCGCCAAATCATTGTGTGTATATATCATTGTGTATTCGTCCTGTTCGGTGTGTTTTAATATGTCATCCAGCTCTTCAATCATGATGCATTTAATGGGTTCCTCTCTATGATTTAAATAAAAGTCGGTAGAAGCATTAACATTGATATTATACTCTTTCTTTATTCCTAAATTTGATGTCAATTGTTTCAAGTCCTCATTTAATGTATATATATATGGCCATTCTTTATTAATGCGTAGAATGTTTTAATGTTATGGTTTCTTTTTGGCGGGTCAATTGTAAAACTCAAATTACCTACAATATCGAAAATGTCTCTAACCTTTGCCTTTTGTTGTGTTGAGAAATTCCCCTTGTTCCTTTCGAGTTTGCTTTCTAAAGAGTTAATATTTCTTTTTACAGCTTTTGATGTCATAATAATATTTATATTATATATTTTATAGTGTCAATATTTCTTTTAAAGCGTTTTTCTTGAAATGTTATTTAATAATAATTTATAGTATATAACTATATTTTAAGTAAAACTTATTTAAAGAAATACTGCGTTAATAATATATTAACAGAATGCCCAGATTATCAAAGTATCATGATGTTACTAAGGACTTGAACCTGGATGACTACACAATGGAAAAGATACAAAAACAGATGGCTATATACAACCGCTTGTATTATCTTAAGAACCTACAAAAAGAAGGATGGATGCAAACTAAAATTGAACAAAGCAAAAAGGCATATCGTCAGAAAGCCATAAAGGAATACATAGAAAACAAATATAGATATTGATGAAATTAAAAACCCTCAAGAACTACTTGACAAGCTCACAAAATGAAATACTTAATAATATTATGTTGTTTAATATTATTAATTATTTAGAATTTTTCTTTTTCAATAATTTAGTTTCCAAATATTCTACGCGATGGATTAGTTTTGATAAAGCATCCCAACTAATACAAGCCATTCTGTCATAACACATCGTTAAGTATTCTCCTGAATCATTTACAATAGTATATTTAGGATTTGCGTATTGTTGAACATCTTGAGCAATCCATCCTAATTCAGTTTTTCTGGTTTTTTGATTTTTAACAAATGTTTTAACCTTAATGTTTTTACCATATTTATAGTATCGTCTTCTACATCTTCTATATTATCCTTCAGTCTCTTATCGCTACTTAAATTAAATCCGTTAAATGATGAAAATTGAGTATCATCCAATTGCAAATATTTAGTGCCAGCAATATAACTATCAATAGTTGTTGATGCTTCTACTCTTAAAACAGCATCACTATTTAAATGTCTCAAATGGATTTTATGAGCAATTCCAAAAGTCATATCACCGTCAATAGTCCAGTCGCCTCGTAATTTGCTATTGCTACCACTATTTAAAATAATTTTATTATCAGCATATGTTGAAGATAATCCAACAACCAAATTAATAGAGTTTGACGTGTTGCTATTCCTGATTATTAAATCATTTGTATCGACATACATTTCAGCATTATCAATTATTAGTTTTGATGTGTTGCCAAATTGAACATTGCCACTCGGTGAATTTTGTAACAATAAAGTATTTCCTGATACTGACTGAACCTGATTGACTTCAACTTTCTTACCAGAAACCATTGTTAAATCGCCGTTTGTATATACATCACCTAATATATCAACTGGTTTATTGAATATGGTTTTTCCTACAAGCCCATCTGCCAAAAAAATTGGTTAGAAGCATTAGTTATATCTCCTACACTACAAGCAACAAAATTAGGATGATGAATATAAAAACCATCTGTTGCCGCGGGGGTGTGTGTTTCTAAATATGGAGTTAATGCATTGTCTAAATTATCAATTTTAGTTTTAATATCTGTTGAAAAATCATTATTTGTAAATAAATTACCTTTCATACAAACAGCACCTTCAAAATATGAAGTTCCGTGTGCTTGAGCAAAATTGTATGAAGTATGAACATTACCATTAATTGTAATTCTTGAAGCATTATTGGGTCTTCCAATAATAACATCTCCCGTATTCCATCCTAGCCATAATCTATAAGGTGTAGCACCTGTTAAACCTTGATACGAGTCCAACTGACAACCTCTTTTAAATTCTAAGCGTTGGTTACTTACAGCATCTTGAACTCTAAAAATTGGATTAGTATTATCTGTTAAACTAATTACTAATGGAGAGTTTACTGTTTGTGCAGTTGTGATTGTTTTATCTAATTGTTGTAAATCTGCTGATATTAAACTATTAATCGTATTTGAATTTTCAGTTATTAATAAATCTTTTGTAGTGTTGTCTGATATGATTGAAGCAAATGTATTGCTGTATGCAGTATTTGTATTGAATAAATTAGTATCGTTTGTATATAATGTTGATACATCTGCTAAAATTGTTGATATTGTGTTTCCGTGTCCTGTTCTTAGTGAAGAAATTGAACTTATATTCTTGAAGTTTGAAGTGATTGTATTATTGGAATTTCCTACTAAGAATGTATTAGAACTAATAGTGTTGAAGTTTGATGTTATTGTAGCATTTAAATTACTGATTAAAAAAGTATTAGAACTAATATTATTAGCATTTGTGTCAAGTTTAATTGTATTTGCTGATATAGTCGGTAGTATTGAAGTTATGGTTAATCCGTGTGCTGTTATATTATTAAGGTTGCTTGTAATTGTTGCGTTTTGATTTACTTGTTCGTCAAACATCGTTGTTGAAGTAGCATTTAATTCAGTAATATCAAGAATATTAGCATCTATCTTATTTTTTGTGCTAATATCAGTGCATCAACTTCTTCAGTAGTATAACCGCCGCCTAATGCGCCTGTTGTATCTGCTAATTCTTGCTTTGTAGCATAAACACTGCTTAAGGTTGATGGTTCTGTTGAATTTATTAATGCTAATTCACTTGCTATAATTCTGTTTGAGCCATCCAATGATAATGTTGAAAACATAATTATTATATAGTAGGTTATAAAATAATTATATTCTATCTTTTTTTCCTCTTGAACCAAATATACCTTTATTTAATGCATTGTATTTTTCTTGCTTCTGTCTCAAATATTCATTTTGCAATAATTGGTAATGCTGTGCTATATTTTGTAGCGGGTTTGGAGGCGGTTGTGGTTGCATTCCATTCTTCTTGGGGGTGGTGTGTTCGCTATTATATTATTTGTTACTGGTTGTTGTGGAACGTATTGCTCTTCTTCGCGGTGCGCTACTTCGTGACGCGTCACTTCGTTGTATTCTACCTTTTGGGGTTTTGCATATGATTAGTGAGAGCGTGTTAGAATTACGCGCAAGTGGAAGCATAATTTATGACTAAAATTAAAAATCTATGATTAATATATAATGTATAAGTTTCATAAACGGAATAATTTAAAAAATAAAGGTAAGATATTCTTACAATCCTCGCAAATTAAATATAGTCCATTTGATTTAAAAGATAATGAATATCTAAAACACCTACACGAACAAATGAAATTAAGAAATTCACAAGAAGCGTCAGTAGCATTTAGAAAACACATTCAAGAAGGACACGCCAGAGCAAATTATCAAAATGAATTAGACAGATTAACAATGGAACTACACCGCCCAAATCTACCACATTCGACGAAGGAGCACTTAGAAAAACGAATTAAGGAGCTGGAAAAATTAACATTTACTTAAAATTTATTATAATAATATTAATAATCTAACTATTATTACAATAAATATGGCAACTACAGCAAGTTTAGAATTAATAAACCCATATGCAAAATCTGGACTGAAGAGACGCCCCACTTATGAAGAAATTGTAGGTCTAATTGGCGAAAATGATTTAATAACAGGAAAACTACCTAACCGAGATGCTACATTCTTCAAAGCAAGTCCTCAAGGAAGTTTTTTTGATGGAAGCGACCACTTAGAATTATTGAAAGACCAACAGATGAGAATATTAGACAGGCAGATGAGAGAGATAATGATGAAACAGGAAGCGCGCAGAAACGGGCACACTTATGCAGTGCATAGGATGAATGCTGACACACCATTAACCAGAAACGCAGAAGCAATAGAAGATGAATATGATTTTTCAACACCACTGCAAACATCAAGACAGCACGAGGCAGTGGTAGATACAAGGCTACAAGAACTAACCACAGCAACAAAAGAAAGAGTAAATGAAGTGAGCCAAGCAATGGCATCAAACTTACGAGAAATGGGTGGAACAATTTTTCAAAGAATGCTAGGCAATAGACAATCAGCACCATCGGCAACAACAAGAACAGTACCGGATAATCTCCCAGTATTAGAATACGAAGGTTCGCCAATTTCAGACGGAGATGATGCCCAAGTAGAATATCAAGCCACAGGAGCATCAAGTTCAACGCCACAAGAGCCGCCGCCATTGCCATTATTTCCATTATTCAAAACAACAATAGATAATAATATTAGTCCTGCTTACTGGAAAAACAACCCTAATTTAACAGTAGATGATATTAAATTTCAATTTTATTTAAGAGGAATTCAAGTGCCAAAAGAAAGCGAAATACAAGAAGAATTGAAACACAAAGGCAGAGGCAAGGCGAGAACATACAAAGAATATTTAGTGGATATGATTTTAGACACTATTGATAATGGCGGGTGGATAGTAAATTTAGGCAAAGGTAGAATAGAAGAACTCAAGGCAAGTTTTAAGGGCAAAGGTAAGAAATAATATATAAATAATAATAATAATGATAATATTAACTAAAAATATACTGAAAAGAAAGAAGCAGAAATTCAATGATAAATATGATGACGACAGTTTTACAATACATAACCTAATGAAACCAAACACTTCAACAACAATACAACCACCGAAAATGATGAAAAAGGGCATACCGAGAGAATTTGTTGACATTGCAACCAACACAGATACTATTGCTACAGCAACCAGAGAGACGCAAGAAAAGTTATACAATGATGCAAATCAACAATTAAATATGACATTTGAAGCGTTTAAGGTCAAGGAAAACCAGGACAATATGTTTAAAATAATGCTTAAAAACTTTTGGCACAACACATACAAAAGGAATGAACCAACAAGAGCACAAGCAACACAAACACTGAAAAACCAACGCGACGCAATGGTGTCAGCCTTTACTGAAATGCTTGACAACAACAAACCACCAGAACCACCGCCAAAGAAACCACCAGACGAGGATGACAGCGATGAAGAAGAAAAGAAGTTCAAACTGACAAAAATGATAGAAATAATGCTACACAACGGCGCTACAATAGCAGATATCATATTAAACTTATCACACAGTGTAATTGCAACAACTATAAATATCGCAGATTTAGTCAATCAAATAACAGCAGGACATGCACAAAGTAGCGGTAGCAATTCATCAAATGAAGCTACTAGTGTTCATAGTTCTCCACCTATTACTGTCCATAGTTCTTCATCTGAAAGTCCAACAGAGAAGAAGAACAACAAAAAGATAATTTTGAAAAATTAAAATCTAAATAATATTATATATAATGGGCATTGGTCAAAGTAAAAATGATGCAAATAACAGTATGGAAGACATTAAGACTTTAAGAGTAGATGAAAAAACAAGAGCAGATACTTTAATAATAAAATCTATTCAAGAATGTGTGGCACGAGTTGAGAAATTAGAAAAAGAAAAATCTGACAAATTAATATATAAACTTGCTGCTTTACAATTTTGCAATGCTTCGTTAATTTAAATTGATAATATTAAAACATAATTAATATTCTTAATTGCTATCATAATCTGTCATTTCACTTTCGGCTAATTTTGTTGAGGCGTTGCTACACATATCATCTATTAAATCTTCTTCATCAACAAAATTATATTGAAATCTTAATAATTCCTCGTCTGTTGGTCGTCTTTTTAACACTTTATAAAGTTTATGTATCCAAGAATTAGTATGAAAATTGTAATTACCTCTACGATAAAATCCACCACATCTACATAGTTTCACTTGCATATTATCATATTATGTTAAATTAGAATATCTTTCTTCATCATTTGTAATTTGAAATGCCTGTTCAAAATTGATACGAAACATTTTTTAATGTCTTTAGCATTCATATTCACGTAGAAAAAAGAATATGGAGCAAATTTAACGGCTTGATGATACATATCTAATAATTGCTGTTTATCAACAATGGCGCTATTTTCTTCAATGAAACTCATTAATTCACAGGCATTTTCAACCTAAAATATATAATGAACTGGCATTTAAACGAATGATAGGCGCCAAAACATTGTATTTTTGCGTTGAACAAATTACGCTTACTGCATCGTGCCTACCTCTTGTAAATAATCCATGTAATAATTTACTATATCTAACAAATTTAGGGTCGTCTGCGTGGTCATCTATAACGATAATATTGAATGTAGTTTCTTTATTTTTAGATTTCATGTAATTAATTATTTTCTTCTGTCTTTCGATTACATTTTCTAAATCCGCTGGAATATAATTATCAAAATAAATTTGTTCTTTTTCATCATCCACGTGCAATTCATCCCTGATATATTTTTTAACTTCTGTAAATGTAGGGTCGTTATGGACGCTGGGTGAAAATATAATATTCTTGCAAATGAATTTCTATAAACATTCAATATTAGATTTTGAATAAGGACAGTCTTACCCCCTGTCGAAGAAGCAACTATAATACTTCTGAAGGGTAATTTTGGCACGTGCTCATATTTAGATTGATTGAATTCATATTCAGTTATGTTTATTGGTTTTATTATTGGAACATCTGTCATATAGTTAATATTAAAGATATTTAGAAAATCATATTTAAAAATTAACTTGTAATTAATATTAAATGGAACATCTTTTTTTATGATATGCTGGCAGTGAATACCATAAAAAATGGAACAGGCTTTCCATTGTTTCAATCAATAAGCATTGAAGCTAATTAGTTTGATGCGTTGTAAAGAAAACCCCAAGTGATGTGCCCTCCGAATATTCTATTGTGCATGAAAATAATAAGATTAAATAACTATTTTATCTTATTATTTATATGAATAGGAGTTATTCAGATTATATTAATATTATAGATGAACTAGAAAATATAGAACAAGTAATAATTACTGACAATAAAATAAAAAATGTTGTTATTATTCACTAGAAATAATTAAGTTTGTGATACAATATATCAAAAATAAAAATGTAAATATTAATATAAATGGTGAAAAAGAAAAAGAAAAACAAAAATAAGACAAGTTTAAGTCTATCTTCAACAGATGAAGATAGCGGAGAAATTGTTAAAGAAACAGCAGTAATTGAGGTTGCTTGTCCTATGTGCAAAAAGATGTTAGAACTTAAAAATGAGTTAGAAATACAAAGGAAGGGAAATTGTAAATGTAGTTGTGTGCCAGTTGGTGTTAAAGTAAGTAAAAAGGATAAGAAAAAATATTGATAAAACTAAAGACAGTATCAACTTAGAAACTGATGTCCATAATATAACTTTTAAATTTGGTAGGCAAGCAACACCATCCGATAATAATGAAAACGAAACACAGGAAACTGTTAAACAAATGATGAAAAATATATAATTAAATAAATAAATATCTAAATAAATATATAGTAATGTCTGAAAATGAAAATTATACTATTAATGGTTTAATGAAGAAGATAACATTAATTAGTAAAAATATTAAAAGTTAAATGATATGATTAAATCCATTGATGAAAAACTTAAACCAGTTGAAAGCGAACAGCAGGAGAAGGAATAATCGAAAAGATATTTTAAGCAAAATCTATAGGAAGACCATCGGGCGACAACCCTACAAAGCAAAAGAAATACTGTGATATGTTGAATACAGGAAAAGTCAAACAACCTAAAAGCACCACTTTAGAATTTTACAAAATTTCAAAAAATGATGATGGAGTATATGTATTATTTGAATAATTAATATCTAAGTAATTCTAATAATATGAATTTATTAGAATTATTTAGCGGAACAAAAAGCGTCGGAACCATAGCAAAGTCGCTTGGATTTAATGTAATATCATTAGACTTGAAACATGCTGATATCAACACTGATATTTTGGAGTGGGATTACAAGCAGTTTGACAGAAACCATTTTGATTTTATTTGGAGTAGTCCCCCATGCACTGAATATAGTGTAGCAAAAACTAGGGGAATTAGGAATATCAAATATGCAAATAGTATTGTCTTAAAAACTATTGAGATTATCAAATATTTCAATCCTAAATATTTTGTAATCGAAAATCCACAAACTGGATTATTAAAACATCAGGAGTTTATGGATGAGTTTGATTTTAAAGATGTTGATCATTGTAAATATGGAATGCCTTACAGAAAACGCACTAGGCTCTGGAATAACATTACAACTTGGAAACCTAGAGATTTATGTAAAAAGGATTGTGGCAACATCAGGAATAATAAACATATTGAAACTGCGCAACGGCTTCCATCAGGCACTAAGGAAAACTGGGGAGACAATCCAATAACACATAAGCAGGGAGATTTATATAAAATACCTAGCGAATTACTTTGTGAAATTTTGATGAGTTTGACGGACTAAGGATTTTGAGCTTGATAATGGAAGTACCAGGTGGGCGATACTGGCGGTATCATTTGACCGATACTGGTGGTATCATTTGAACGATACTGGTGGTATCATTTGAACGATACTGGTGGTATCATTTGAACGACACTGGTGGTATCATTTGAACGATACTGGTGGTATCATTTGAACGATACTGGTGGTATCATTTGAACGATACTGGTAGCAGTATATAGCTTTACCATACTATAATAATAACATTTATGCCCTTATATGTTATAATTATAATGTAAGTGTAGCGTTTTATATATTGAAGATAAAATCCTACAAGGGACACCACGCCTTAAAAAAATGGTAAAAGTGATGAAACGAAGGAGGGGAGTGATGTTGTTGCTGTTCTATTTTTTGTCCGAGAAATGGACAAATCGTTTTTAGACAGTTCGAATACTTTTTTGATGACAAATATTTTTTGCAATATATTTTGCAAAATTTATTTTTTGAAATGGATGAGGTGAGGAGATTGAGGAAATGACATTTTGAAGGGTAGTTGGTGAAATGAATGAGGCGAGGAGAAAGGAGAAAAGGATGGCGAAAATTTTGGAAAAATGATGAGAAAAAACGGATGAGATGGACAGAAAGGAATGTAGAAAAATGATGAAAACGAATAAGGGTAGAAGGTGGAAGATGAAAAAAATGTAGGGGGGGTGTATGTATGAAAGCAATTTATTGCTAGGCGTGGCCCTCGACTACTAAAACACCCCAAAAACAGTTTCAAGCTCAACACCAACGACCCAATTTCAAGTTTCAAACCCAAACCCAAACCCGGACTTAATCCACAAGAGAAACACATATTTCACTTGTCAACTCGGCAGGGATTTTGTCAGCACCACTCGTCGATGGACTTCAACATGTGCTACAGGGGGCACATGGTAAGCACACCCGCCCACGCGCGTCATCTTGGCACTGTGCCCATGCCTGGCACCCGCCCACGCGCATGTCGCTCAAATGTACTTGTCATGCAAGCACACCCGCTCACGCGCGTCGTCTCAGCACTGTACCCATTCGTAAGCACATCGCGTCATCTCAGCACTGTACCCACGCCTGGCACATGGTAAGCACAGTCCGCTCACGCGCATCATCTCAGCACTGTACCCATGCCTGGCACATGGTAAGCACACCCGCCCACGCGCGTCATCTCAGCACTGTGCCCATGCCTGGCACATGGTACGCACACCCGCCCACGCGCGTCATCTCAGCACTGTACCCATGCCTGGCACATGGTAAGCACACCCGCCCACGCGCGTCATCTCAGCACTGTGCACATGCCTGGCACATTGGCACATGGTAAGCACGCCCGTGTGAATGAACTCTTGTCAGTCCAAGACTTGTTGGAGGCCAATCGGCTACTTGAACGTGCCAAAAAGCATGCCTTGACTAGGATCATACTCAAGCACATACCTGTTCATCAGCTAAGGTTTGCAACATACTCGGATGCCTCGTTTGCCACTCGCACCAAAGCGCAATCCCAACGCGGTTGCATGATCCTGGCAGTGCATGAGGACATGCAGCGAAACCAACCGGCCCCTGCAAGTCCCATTTCATTGTGTTCCAAGAAAATCACACGTGTTGTGGCATCCACCTTGGCAGCTGAGACGTTTGCACTCTCGGGAGCGGTGGACTGGCTTGACTGGATTCGCATGAATTGGGCCTGGCTTGTGTGCCCGAAAGTAGATTGGAAGCAGCCGAACCAAACTTTGCCGAAACTTCCGATTGCATCAGCCGTGATTGACTGCAAGAGTCTTTTTGACCTTGTTTCAAAGAATGCAACACCCCAGTGTCAAGAGTATCGGACCCTCTTGGAAGCCCTGGCCATCAAAGACCGAATCAATACTGGCATAAAGATCAATTGGGCACCCTCTGCAGCTCAACTTGCAGACTCTTTGACTAAGAACATGGACACGTCTTTTCTTCTCACATTCCTGAACGTTGCTGCATCCACGATGAGACGGAGGTACTCAAGGCTCGAGCCGACAAGAAAACCCGGCAATTGTGGTTGAAGCAAAGTGAACCGAATGCCCAGTCACTTGAAACTCCTGAAGCCTATTTTTGTTTGATTTAAAAGGCTTTTTGGGAGTGTGAATGAACACTTTCCTTTTGTACTGACATGAGAACATGTCCGGGTCGAATGCCAGTACGGCTATTCGTGACATTTGGGCCCAAGGCCCAGGGGGTTTGGAGGCTAGGCGCATGGGGCATGCGCCCGCGGTGGGGCATCGCAGTGAGAGAGCGTGGTCGCTGCAGGCAATTCATATTGGTAGCGGGGCGCCTGAGCCCGCCGTGCCAGGGCGCACGGAAGCGGAGTTCCAGGATGCCTGGAACACCTGCTGATGGCACCGGAGTTGCCGATGAAGCCACATCGACCGGATATGCATCTTTGCATCTGCCATGGAATCTAATACCCCCATTCTCACCAGGGGTGACTGATGTGGAGGAGTATGGTCGCAAGATACAGTTCCTTGCACAAATTTGGCCAGCTGAACATTTGTCACAATTGGCTCCTCGAGCCGCGGTGATGTGCACTGGAACAGCATTTCGCAAGGTCACCATGATTGACCCCGGCAAGGCATCAAGCTGCTGGTCGAGATTCTGGGTGGATCTTGGGGAAGGACTTCCGAAGCAAATCACTTCGCCTCCTTTGAGTGGAGACTCCCAAGGTGGAAGACCTGGAAGATCAAATCGGGGCGATGAACCAGCGAATGTATCAGCTGGAGCACGCAGTGACCGAGATCCTCCATCACCTCAAGAACCCACAATCACCGACACCAGCATGAGTGATCAGGTAGACCGTTCCGTAGCTGACATGTTTGCATCCATGCCAAGCATACTCAAGCCGTGTCTAAGTGACATCTGCTGTGAGGAAGGTGCTAATCAAGTCACCGCAGCCAACTGGGTTGCCGAGGAGATGTGGAACTTTGGACGTAATCGCCCCCAACTTCAAAAAAGCCCGACCGTAGGAATACTGGAGGTGTACTGTTCAGCCAAAAGTCAACTCACTAAGCAGTGTCGCAAAACCGGTTTGACCGCCGCTCGCTTCGGCAAAGATCACGGTGATCTCAGCACCCCGGAAGGTAGGCAGATTCTTTACCGTCAGTTGTTTGGGATGAAGCCAAGGGACATCTGGGTCAGCCCCAAATGCACTGCGTGGTGTAAATGGTCTCAGTTTAATGCAAGCCGAAGTCCTGAGGCTGCCGAACAGGTCCGTGTAGCTAGAGATGCTGATAGGGTCCATTTGCTTTTGTGCGCCGCCTTGCTTGAATTCCAACAAGCCCAAGGACCTGAGCACCATTTTCATTTGGAACAGCCCCGTGGCTCCCACATGTTATTTCAGGATGAGTTGTACCCCATCAGACAATCGTTGCATTGTGCTCATCTTGACATGCGCGAGGCCGGCCAGTTAATCCATCCCGAATCTGGATTACTGCTCCAGAAGCAAACCGAGGATTGGACGACCTCCCAAATCATGCACCATAGGCTAAGTGCCCTGAAGTGTCGTAAAGATCATTGCCATGATTGGGTAGCAGGCACGTACCAGATTCCCCACCAAGGTCGTGGACTTGTTTCCCGTTTCACTGAATTGTACACGGCCATGTTTGCAACAAAGGTATGTCGATGCATTCTGGAAAGTGCCAAGTGTCGGGAGATCCGAAGCCTCCCTCAGTCCGCAACGGCATGCACGATCGAACCTGATGCCAAGAGGATGCGTTTGCACGGCAAACAATCCGTTCCTGCGTCATGGGAGGAGAGATTGCAGCAATGCCTGAACGACATTTCCCAACAGGCCCCTCGAGTTGGTAAACAAATGATTTGTGAAGGAATCCTGTTTGAACGTGTGCAGGAACTCTTCCCTGAAGCCAAGATCCAATGCCTGGATGTTTGCCGTGGTGTCGATTGCCCCATGGAGGCGAGCGTTTGGGCTGCACCGGAATCTGGGAAACCCCTGCACGTCTCTTGATAACCATGTTTGGCCGACTTGAGAACACAAGTGAGGGATTACCCGAACCACATACTAAGCGCAGCCCAATCGAGACACCTGATGCCACTTTGCCGGCGGCCAAGAAGTCTCGCATCAGCCCCGAGACAACCACAGAAACCGCGTCAGATTCAGGTGCCATCAGTGAGCCGCAGGAAAAGAAGGTGATAGAACACTCACATGCCAAGCATGGCCCTCGATTCAGGAACCTGTCCTCAGCCCAATGCCGTGCACGTGCCCGTCCTGTTGGCCACTGCGGCCAAGCGGCAGCGATCCGAGGTCAGGATGTCCGAGCTGGCACCGGAGGATAAAGTCAAATTCGATCAAGGCAAACTCAATGAGATCAATCAGTGGCTGGACACGGGAACTGTTCAGAAGATTTTGCGGTATAAGATTCCTCCATATTCCTCCTGAACAGATTCTCCGATGCCGTTGGGTGCTGAGCTGGAAAACGCCTGAACCAGGAAGCACAAGTGACGATCGCCGTGCCAAGGCGAGACTTGTAGTGCTAGGCTACGAAGATCCACAGATCGATGCCATTCCGCGTGATAGTCCCACTTTGTCAAAGGATTCGAGGATGCTCGTGCTGCAACTCATCGCATCTCGTCAGTGGACTGTTAGATCCTTTGATATCAAAGCCGCTTTTCTGAGAGGTTCCCGTAGAGATCAGCGAGCTTTGGGGATTGAACCACCTAAGGAGATGAGAGAAGCCATGAAGCTCATTGAAATCAGCTTATGGGCTAGTCAATGCACCATATCTTTGGTTTCTTGAACTCAAAGAGGCGTTACTTGAACTTGGTTTCCTTCAACCGCCGTTGGACGCATGCCTCTTCACACTTCCAACTGCCGACCGGCAAACCTGCCACGGAGCACTTGGAATTCACGTAAATGATGGTCTGTGTGGTGGAGACGAAACGTTTGATGCTGCCATCGCCACCCTTGACAAGAAATATCCTTTCAAGACCAAACAGGCCAAGGATTTTGTGTTTATAGGGATCCATGTTCAGCAACAGACCAATGGCGAAATCCACCTAGATCAAACCGCTTATGTGAGGGACATCAGTCCAATCCAAATAAATCGTGACCGGAGACAGCATGCATCATCTGAAGTAACTGATGATGAGCGGCAGCAACTCCGTGGACTCGATGGGTCCCTGCAATATGCTGCGTGCAACACCAGGCCTGACTTGGCTGCCGAATTGAGCTCTTGTCAGTCCCGAATCACTCGGGCCACTGTACAAGACCTGTTGGAAGCCAATCGGCTACTTGAACGTGCCAAAAAGCATGCCTTGACTAGGATCATACTCAAGCACATACCTGTTCATCAGCTAAGGTTTGCAACATACTCGGATGCCTCGTTTGCCACTCGCACCAAAGCGCAATCCCAACGCGGTTGCGTGATCCTGGCAGTGCATGAGGACATGCAGCGAAACCAACCGGCCCCTGGTCCCATTTCATGGTGTTCCAAGAAAATCACACGTGTTGTGGCATCCACCTTGGTAGCTGAGACGTTTGCACTCTCGGGAGCGGTGGACTGGCTTGACTGGATTCGCATGAATTGGGCCTGGCTTGTGTGCCCGAAAGTAGATTGGAAGCAGCCGAACCAAACTTTGCCGAAACTTCCGATTGCATCAGCCGTGATTGACTGCAAGAGTCTTTTTGACCTTGTTTCAAAGAATGCAACACCCCAGTGTCAAGAGTATCGGACCCTCTTGGAAGCCCTGGCCATCAAAGACCGAATCAATACTGGCATAAAGATCAATTGGGTACCCTCTGCAGCTCAACTTGCAGACTCTTTGACTAAGAACATGGACACGTCTTTTCTTCTCACATTCCTGAACGTTGCTGCATCCACGATGAGACGGAGGTACTCAAGGCTCGAGCCGACAAGAAAACCCGGCAATTGTGGTTGAAGCAAAGTGAACCGAATGCCCAGTCCCTTGAAACTCCTGAAGCCTATTTTTGTTTGATTTAAAAGGCTTTTTGGGAGTGTGAATGACACTTTCCTTTTGTACTGACATGAGAACATGTCCGGGTCGAATGCCAGTACGGCTATTCGTGACATTTGGGCCCAAGGCCCAGGGGGTTTGGAGGCTAGGCGCATGGGGCATGCGCCCGCGGTGGGGCATCGCAGTGAGAGGATAAAAACAGTGTGGTCGCTGCAGGAAATTCATACACCCGCCCACGCGCATGTCGCTCATTTGGCGAGCGGTAAGCACACCCGCTCACGCGCGTCATCTCAGCACTGTACCCAAGCCTGGCACGTGGTAAGCACACCCGCCTACGCGCGTCATCTCAGCACTGCACCCATGCCTGGCACATATGTTAAGCGCACCCGCCCACGCGCATGTTGCTCAAGTGAACTTATGTCTGGCACATGGTACGCACACCCGCTCACGCCCGTCATCTCAGCACTGTACCCATGCCTGGCACATGGTAAGCACACCCGCCCACGCGCGTCATCTCAGCACTGTACCTATGCCTGTCACATGGTAAGCATACTCGCCCACGCGCGTGTCGCTCAAATGTACTCATAACTGGCACATGGTCAGCACACCCGCTCACGCACGTCATCTCAGCACTGTACCCACGCCTGTCACATGGTAAGCACACCCGCCCACGCGCATGTCGCTCAAATGTACTTATGTCTGGCCCCCAACCCCTCCCGCTGAAGTTCAGAATGTTTACAGAGATTACCGCACCTTTTGCTGAATCATCACTTCTTTGATCATCACCACCCGTTGTTGAATCATCACTTCTTCGAACATCATGGGGGGGCTGCCGCCCCCCCCCAACCCCCCTGCTGTTTTGTAGAATGCTTACAGAGCTTAACGCACCCCCTGTTGAATCATCAGTTCTTCGAACATTATGGGGGGGGCTGCCCCCCCCCCCAACGCCCCCGTTGATTTTCAGAATGTATACAAAGCTTAACGCGCCCTTTGCAAAGTGCTGCGCCTGCCGCGAAATTGGTACCTCTTGCGAAAGTGTTGCGCCTGCCGCGAAATCTGGACCGCACCTTGCCTTGCGAAAGTCCTGCACTGCCGCGAATCTGTACCTGACCTTGCTAAAGTGCTGCGCCTGCTGCGAAATCTGTACCTGACCTTCCTCACCCCGCTGATTTGTAGAAGGTTGACAGTGATTAACGCACCCGTTGCTGAATCATCACTTCTCCGATCATCATCACACTTGTTGAATCATCACTTCTTCGAGTATTATGGAGGGGGCTGCCGCCCCCCCCAACCCCTCCCGCTGAAGTTCAGAATGTTTACAGAGATTACCGCACCCTTTCCTGAATCATCACTTCTTTGATCATCACCGAATCATCACTTCTTCGAACATCATGGGGGGGCTGCCGCCCCCCCCAACCCCCCTGCTGATTTATAGAATTCTTCCAGAGCTCTTCGCACCCCCTGTTGAATCATCACTTCCTCGAACATCATCGGGGCGGCAGCCCCCCCCAACCCCCCCGCTGATTTTCAGAATGCATACAAAGCTTAACGCGCCCTTTGCTGAATCATCACTTCCTCGAATCATCTCTCTCTCTCTCTCTCTTTTTTATTCTTTCTTTCTTTTATTCTTTCTTTCTTTCTTTCTTTTTTTCTTTCTTTCTTTCTTTCTTTCTCGCTCTCTCTCTCTCTCTGTTTTCTCCCTCTTTCTTCATGCTTATATCTCTGTATATTTTCTCCACTGCTTGCGAAAATGCTGCGCCTGCGTCAAACTCTGCACCGTACCTTGCGAAAGTGCTGCGCCTGCCGCGAAATTGGTACCTCTTGCTAAAGTGCTGCGCCTGCTGCGAAATCTGTACCTGACCTTCCGAAAGTATTGCGCCTGCCACGAAATCTGTACCTGACCTTGCGAAAGTGCTGCGGCTGCCGCGAAATCTGTACCGCACCTTGATAAAGTGCTGCGCCTGCTGCGAAATCTGCACCTGACCTGCGAAAGCATTGCGCCTACCTTGCGAAAGTGCCGCGCCTGCCACGAAATCTGTACCTGACCTTGCGAAAGTGCTTCGCCTGCCACGCAATGAATAAGGATTTTTTGATCCCCAAGAAGTTTTTTTTGATCCTCTGATTTTTCCTTTTTAATAGTAAATCAATGAGAATAAGTTTTTTTGATCCCTAATAAGTTTTTTTGATCTTCAGAAATAGTTTTTTTTGATGCCTAAAAAGTTTTTTTGATCCCTCACCCCCGACCAGCCACGTCTAGCAGTCTTGCGCGAGCACGCGGCGAGAGTCATACCAGGCTCATCTGGTTCATGGTGTTGCTTCATGCGTGTGTTTGTACGTGTGTGTGCCTGTGTCTGCGCATGCGTGCATGCGGAGGGCCCGTGTCAATTTTGGCTTGTTTACCTGTTCGTCGTTGCCTTACGCGATTCATGAGGAGGCACCCCACACTACACCAGCGCCATCTATTTCTCTTTTCTTTTGCAAAAAGGCCACCTATGCGTGGGTGCAGTGCTGAGATGACGCGCGTGCGT
This sequence comes from Effrenium voratum, assembly GCA_963377175.1. Classification (NCBI taxonomy): domain Eukaryota; class Dinophyceae; order Suessiales; family Symbiodiniaceae; genus Effrenium; species Effrenium voratum. Next base: position 66,977 of record CAUJNA010003840.1, on the reverse strand, counting down.
GGGTGGGGGCGGCAGCCCCCTCCATGATGCTCGAAGAATTGATGATTCAACAAAGTGTGACGATGATCGAAGGGTGCGTTAATCACTGTCAACCTTCTACAAATCAGCGGGGTGAGGAAGGTCAGGTACAGATTTCGCAGCGGGCGCAGCACTTTAGCAAGGTCAGGTACAGATTCGCGGCAGGTGCAGGACTTTCGCAAGGTGCGGTCCAGATTTCGCGGCAGGCTCAACACTTTCGCAAGAGGTGCCAATTTCGCGGCAGACGCAGCACTTTCGCAAGGTACGGTGCAGAGTTTGACGCAGGCGCAGCATTTTCGCAAGCAGTGAAGAAAAATATAAAGAGATATAAACATGAAGAAAGAGGGAGAAAACAGAGAGAGGGAGAGAGAGAGCGAGAAAGAAAGAAAGAAAGAAAGAAAGAAAGAATAAAAGAAAGAATAAAAGAATAAAAGAAAGAAAGAATTAAAAAAAAGAGAGAGAGATGATTCGAGGAAGTGATGATTCAGCAAAGGGCGCGTTAAGCTTTGCATACATTCTGAAAATCAGCGGGGGGGCTGGGGGGGGCGGCAGCCCCCCCCATGATGTTCGAGGAAGTGATGATTCAACAAACCCGCCCACGCGCATGTCGCTGAAACGTACTTATGTCTGCCACATGGTAAGCACACCCGCTCACGCGCGTCATCTCAGAAGTGTACCCATGCCTGGCACATGGGAAGCACACCCGCCAGAACCTTCCACGGTATGGCAGGGTTTCGTTTGCTGTTGTCCTTTCCATGCTTCAACCCATGATTCAACGCAAAAAAAGCCGGGTGCCATGCTTCGATGCCATGTTTCAACCCCGCAGGACAATTTGCAAGAAAATGGTGCCTCAAAAACGCAAAAACGATGACAGTTCTGCGTGTTGAAAAACGGCTCTTCAAAATCGCTCCGCCTTCCACGGCGGCGAAGCAAACTAATGCTTCGTTGTTGTTGTTGTTGTTGTTGTTGTTGTTGTTGTTGTTGTCGTTCTTGTCGTTCTTGTCGTTGTCGTTGTCGTTGTCGTTGTCGTCGTCGTCGTCGTCGTCGTTGTCTTTGGCGTTGTTGTTGTTGTTGTTGTTGTTGTTGTTGTTGTTGTTGTTGTTGTTGTTGTTGTTGTTGTTCTTGTTGTTGTTGTTCTTGTTCTTGTTGTTGTTGCTGTTGCTGTTGCTGTTGTTGGTTGTTGGTTGTTGGTTGTTGGTTGTTGGTTGTTGGTTGTTGGTTGTTGGTTGTTGGTTGTTGGTTGTTGGTTGTTGGTTGTTGGTTGTTGGTTGTTGGTTGTTGGTTGTTGGATGTTGGTTTGTTGGTTGTTGCTGTTGTTGTTGTTGTTGTTGTTGTTGTTGTTGTTGTTGTTGTTGTTGTTGTTGTTGTTGTTGTTGTTGTTGGTTGTTGCCGTTGCTGTTTCTTGCAGCGGGCTTGCTTGAAAGGGCGCTGCCTGCTTGGCTTCGATCATCTTCAGGGGCAAGAGCTAGCGGATATGAAGTTCAGCGCTGCAGTGCTGCCGCAGCCGGTTGTGCGCCAGAAACGAAAGCCGGCCACAGGTTGGCCGTGATCGGGCCGGCCTAGCCCGGAGGGCTACCTTCAGGTATAAGGTCGTCCGGCCCATGCCCCCGACCATGAGAGGACCATGAGCATACGTTTTGCACCGCATTAAGGGGCGAAGGATTTGCGGATTTGTTTAAGTGATTATTCACGACTTTTTGCCGGACAGCATCCCCAGCATTGCTGGCATCATCCGAAAAGATGCGGATGCTCTAAGGCATGCGGGCGATGTAAACGAAGGGGTTAAGGAAAGGAGAGGGCATGAAGGAAGAAATGAGACGAAACGCAAAGGCAATTATGGGAAGTGAAAGCGAAAAAGAATGAAGGGAAATGAAGCGAAATGTGAGGAAATGAAGAGGGGACTGGAGGGAACTTCAAAAGAAGGGATATGAAGGGACAATTGAAGGATGAAAGGGAAGTTGTGGGAAATGAATTATGGGCAACTAAGGGAACCGCAAGAAACCCGGACTGGAGCGACATGAAAGAGTATGAAGGGAAATGAAAGGACATGAAGGGAAACGAAGGAAGGGCAACAAAGGGAAACTGAAGGGGGAAGCAAGTGACAAGGGACGTGGAAAAAATGCAGGAAATTGAAGTGAAATAGGGAAGTGAGGAGAAGCCACGGGAACTAAAAAAGGAAGCGAAGGGAAACTGAAAGAAACGAAGGGACATGGAGAAGTGACGAGAAATCACGAGAACCCGTGGAAATGAAGGGAATTAAGGGCAAGGACTACAAATTGGTATCAAAATGGCTGGAGTCACAAATTCGGCCGTGACTGATCAAAAAGCTGTTCCTCCCCAGCAATTATGCTGAAGTGTCTGGTGGCACGAGCCAATGCCACTTATGGGACCCCACTGCGGCACGTAAGCCATCCCGACTTCAGAGTAACCCCGGCAATCGCTTGGCTGAACGCTGGCAGCACTCAGTTACTTCCTTCATTCAACCCGGCGAGAAACAACTAAACAAAACAAGTTTCCGCTCAGCAAGGAAGGCCTGAGCGCAGCCCCGAACAAAACACCCTGCTGTACTGAACTCCCATAACTGCCATGAATGAAGCCTGCACTACATATGTTGGTGTTTTTCGCCATTTAGGCGGCAAACAAGGGGAAACAGGGGGGTGCGAGAAAAGGATAGAAACTAGGGGTCGCCTAGGCAGTATGGAACACCGAGCCATGCAAAGAAACCCGAGGTTATACCAACATGGATAAAACAAGTGCTACTGTCCTGCGTACTACGGGTGGCTACTACATAGCCGGGGCCGGGCCCGCAAATGGGAACTAAACGGAGATGAAGGGAAAAGTTGAGGGAAGAAAACGAAGGGAAGGGAAGGGTGCCCGGGGGCCGGCTGTGTCGCGTCAGCGTGTGAATAAAGCAGCCCCGCGTGGAGCATGCGTTGCTTCCTTTGCTTGTGCGCGTCCAGCCTGTGAGAGGTCGATAGCTTGGCCCCGGCGGCAGAGCACCGCGCGACTGTCCCCAGCGTTGGCCACGACCAGCGTCGTGGGGCCCACACAGCACACGACCTTGTTCTGCGACGGTAACCGGAAACGCATGGTAGAACAAGGCGCCTGGCATATGCGCAGAACACGCAAAGAGTCAGGAGCTGCGAGCCAAGTCACTGCAGTTGTGCCCATGCCTTCAGCAGTTTGTCGGCGAATCCTGCGTCGCATCTTGATTCCACATGCAGAGGCAAAACGATTTTGCTATTCGACGTGCTCCTGATAGACTTGGCAAGAGCGGATAGCCTGTGCCAAGCTCTCTCATTTGCGCTAGCCCGCATTTTTGCAAACTGCCCTGTCTATGTCCAATAATTCTGAGTGGGAGTTCTGGCGATCGTTGCTTCACGGCAGGCCTTTGCCCTCTACACAGTGTCCAATTGGAATCCAATGGCTTGGGACAACCGAGCCATTGAGAGAGGAAGCGCGTCGCGCCGGATAGCTCAAGGCACGAAGCCTGCCAGGCCCGTCTTCCTGATCCCGATCCATGCGCCTCCTCAGCTCCTTCAATCCTTCTGCTCCCTGCAATTGTGCGAGACAGCAAATCTAGGACCAGAAAGAACTGCGTGCCTTGAGCTGCTGATCCATCTCCACGAACTTGGTAACTCAACATGCATCTTGCAAAGCAATGCAATGCAGGAATGGCCACGATCCATGAGTCACATTTGCAATCGTGTAAGGTGCCAGCTGCCTCGGCCATGGCAGCGCCCTCAGGCGGTGCTTTGCACAGGCGTGCCAGGTGTCCACTCCGAGTCAACGGCCATATTCGCACTCGGCCTCAAAAACAGGTTCTGGATGCTTCGAACTCAGAGAAGTCATGCGTGCTTGGAGACAATTGCAAATGTGTTTGTGTTCGGGTCCTCGATGCGATGGCTTCGGGCAAGTGTCCTGAGTCTGCCATGCTGCAATGCCGTGTTGGGAGCTTGGCAGCCGGCGTTCGCAGAATTTAGCAACCTCGACTGACACTCGGAAACCCGGAAAATGGAGAAACCGAACAGTGGCAACATGATGCATGCAAGGAAAAAACGGAAGCTCACGGATCCGGGCTCGGCATGGGAATGGAACGATTCCGGGGCCTGAAAGCCGCCATGGCCATCCAGGACGCCGAAAAGGCCGATGTTCCAACCCATGTCCACGCTGGCCGCTTGGTTCTGCGACCTCTAGACCCCGTTAGCCATGAAAAATATACAACCGTTCTGATATACCAAATCAATCACAACATGAGACAAACGTTCTTGGCTCCTGGCACAACGACTTCGCGCAAACAGGATATGGCCAGGTGTGCGTCTTCCATGGACTCCCGCCAGCCCTAAGAAATGGAGTATTTCACGCCTTGTTTCACAGCTGCAATATGCCATATGCGGGACAACAGTCCAAGGACGTCAGCCTAGGCCGCGACCTGCATCTCTGCGCTGGACCAGGCCAGGTTCCCCATGGCCAGGCCATCCCCTCACGGCAGTCACGCCATGTGACATCAAAATGTGGCATCCAAATCGCGCCCAAGGCACTGCAGTTCTTCTGCGTCACCGGGCTGCGCTCTCCGATTTCCTTGCCACGTGCATCATCATACCAGAACAACATTTTGCATTTGTTTATCAGCAATTGCAGAAGCCTAAATTTGAGCGTCCTCATCTGTGCCTTCCTCATCGCCTCGAAGGCAAACTCCTCAGGGTGCAAGCCATCAGCAAGTTGTCAGCAAACCTGCTCTGAAAGTGTCCTGCTCTGCCGCCCATTGGTCAGGTCTTGGGCCAGGGTCCGGAGCGGGAGGCAAGGGCATGCAAGGGCAAACAAAAACAGCAAACGCGACAAAACACGGCAAACTGCAACAAACTACATTGTGCAATCACGGGCTGACGCATTGACACCTTCTTTCCTCTAATTTGTTCCTTTCATCTTTTTTCCTTTTTTCTCGTTTGAAGGATGAGGAGAAGCCGAAGGATCCGAAGGATCCGAAGGTTTTGGGCCTCGACCAGGTGATCCCGCCGTCGTACTCCACTTGCTCCCCCGGCTCTAGCATGCAGCAAGCTTTTTCAAAGAAGCCACCCCATCCGAATACCAGGCCCGTGTACACGCGCACCACACACGGTCGCTGAGGCAATGGAACTTCCGCATTGGGCGCCACTTTTTGGCCGGGCCATGTGACTCGCGCGATGAACTGCGAGAATGGCAGCCACAGCGAACTCGTCCAATGAGACCTCTCGCAGATGCAGAGCATGACCAACGACTCGCTGCAGTTCTTGAACACGGGCCTGCCAGGAAACCAGGAAACCAACCGAGACGAGAGAGAGGAGAGAGAGGAGAGAGAGGAGAGAGGAGATAGAGAGACCGGAGACTTGAAAGAGAAATGAGACGAACAAGAAGAGAATAAGCTGAGAAGGAGTTCTAAGGAGGGGAGTTCGAAGAGAAACTCTCCATCCAACGGATGCCTTTTCTGCTTTCGCGATGTTGCTTGGGCAGCGATGGACAACGTGTGGATGCTTTCACGTGCCCCACTCAAAGACTCAATATGACGCAATATGACTCAATGGCGTCTTCAGTTCTGCGCAGAAAAAAACATTATACTTTCGAACACTGTCATTGCTCTGGACTGAAAGCATTCAGCTGATGTTGCCGCTCTGGACGAACTCTGACATGTTTGAGGGATCCACCGGCCCCTTTGCAAAAGCCACGCTAGTCTCTTCAAAGGGGCGAGGTTTGTGCCAAGCGGTGGTTCGGGTGAGCTTGAGAGGGGTGGGGATTTTCGACATGACCTTCTAAGTTGACCCTCCAACTTCTAACCCTGCCTCGTGCCTCCAACCCTCACCTCTAACCTCCCAAGAACTTGCATCTCCTCCAGCATTCCCAGCCATCCCAGACACTTGCAGCTGGGGATGCGAAGGCTGCCTTTCTTTCCGGCTTTCCAAGGAGCCAGCTCTTGCATCCCCGGCTCCCTAGCATCCCCGGCATCCCTAGCATTGGTTCAGGCAAATGCTGAAGCCTGAGCTTTGCTGCTTCTTTGAGACAAACAAGCGCATAACCACAGGAAGAAGGTTGTGGTAGCGGTTCGAGGTTTAGACGTTGAGGTCAGGGGGTAGCGGTCAGGCATTCGACTTGAATCAGGGTTCAAAACCTGGCATTGAAAGAGCCTACTGAATGAAAACCATGTGGAGGGGCGCGCGTATCTCTGGTGACCACCCAGGCATTGATTGCGAGGATGCGATGCACCGTAAAACTCACTGCGTTTTGGACGCTGCTCGCTCCCGTGTCCAAACATTCGTGGATTTATTCTGCCTGCGCTGGCCAGTTTTGCATCCACACTTCAAGCGGCAGAGCTTGCAAGCTTGTGACGAGAAATCACAAGAAGCCCTTGACAAGGGAAATGAAGGGAATTAAGGGGAAGGACTGCAAATGGGAACTAAACGGAAATCAACGTCCAAATACAATGAGTCCACCAGCTCTCTTCGAGCATGCAAGAGGTGGGTGGGCCCGTAAGTCACGTGAAATCCTGCAATACATACCAGTAGAGCCGGCGAAGCCGGTGGGCGGAAGTTTCAAACATATAAAAACTATAGTTATCTTTCTCTTTCTTTTCTTGACTCTTGTTCTCTTCTTCTTCCTTTCTTCCTTTCTTTCCTTCCTTCCTCCCTTCGTTCCTTCTTTCTATCTGTCTTTTCTTTCTTTCTGTCGTTAGCTTGTTTTTTGCTGTTCTTTCTTTTGTCTCTTCTCTGTCTATCTACCTGTCTATCTATCTATCTTTCTTTCTGTCTTTATCTGTCTATCTACCTAACTACCTATCTATCGATCCAATATTTCTAGCTCTCGTGTTAGCTATCTATCTGCTTATCTATCTATCTATCTCTCTATCTATCTTCTCTATCTATTTATCTATCTACTTATCTATATATATATATCTACATATCTCTCTATCTCTCTTTCTTTCTATCTATCTATCTATCTCTCTATCCCTCTATCTCTCTCTATCTGTCTATCTAGCTATCTAAAAATATATCTATCAATCTTTCCATTTCTCTATCCATCTACCTATCTATCTATCTATCTCTCTCTCTATCTCTCTATTTATGTATCTATCTATTTCTCTATCTATCTATCTATCTATGAATCTGTCTATCTATCTTCTGCTTGTTTATCTATCTATCTGTTTTTCTCTCTATCTATCTGTCTATCTCTCTTTCTTTCTATCTATCTCTCTATCTCTCTTTCTTTCTTTCTTTCTATCTATCTCTCTATCATTCTCTATCACTCTCTCCCTCTTTCTATCTATCTATCTATCTCTCCATCTATCTCCCGCGCATCTATCTATCTATCTATCTATCTATCCATCTGTCTCTCTATCTGTCCATCTCTCTATCTATCTACCTATTTCTTTTTCTCCATCTATCTCTTTTTCTATCTGTCTATCTCTCTATCTCTCTATCTCTCTATCTGTCTATCTTTCTGTCTATCTCTCGTGAATTTATCAATCTCTGTATCTCTCTATCTACTTTTCTATCTCTCTATCTATCCATCTCTCTATCTGTCTCTCTATCTCTCTCTCTACCTATCTATCTATGTACCTCTCTACCTATCTATCTGTCTATCTATCTATCTATCTCTCTATCTCTTTTTCTATTTGTGTATCTCTCTCTCTCTCTATCTATCTATTTGTCTATCTATCTATCAGTCTGCTAATCTATCTATCTAATTATCTCTCTATCTATATCTGTATCATTTTCAAGCCCCGAAAGTTGACTTCGCGTACACTTTTGCAATTAAAAGTGGCGATTGGACTTCACGTACAACTTTCGTACTTAAAAGTTGCGATTTTGAAGACCCAGCTGCGGAAGTGGACTTCCGTACTGCTTTTGTACTTAAAAGTTGCGATTTGCAAGCCCCAGCTGTGAAAGTGGACTTCGCGTACTACTTTCGTACTGAAAAGTTTCGATTTTCGAGCCCCAGCTGCGAAAGTGGACTTCGCGTACTACTTTCGAACTTAAAAGTTGCGATTTTCGAGCCCCGGCTGCGAAAGTGTGACTTGACTGCATACTACTTTCGTACTTAAAAGTTGCGATTTTCAAGCCCCAGCGCGTGCTACTTTCGTACTTAAAAATTGCGATTTTCGAGCCCCGGCTGCGTGCGAAAGTTGACTTCGCGAAAGTGCTGCGCGTGCCACGAAATCTTTACTTGACCTTGCGAAAGTGCTGCGCCTGCCACGAATTCTGCGCTTGACCTCGCGAAAGTGCTGCGCCTGCCACGAATTCTGCACTTGACCTTGCGAAAGTGCTGCACCTGCCACGAATTCTGCAAATGACCTTGCAAAAGTGCTGCGCCTGTTACGAAATCTGTACCTGACCTGTCGAAAGTGCTGCACCTGCCACGAATTCTGTACTTGACCTTGCGAAAGTGCTGCGCCTGCCACGAAATCTGTACCTGACCTTTCAAAAGTGCCGCGCCTGCCACAAAACCTGTACCTGACCTTTCGAAAGTGCTGCGCCTGCCACGCAATTCAAGCCCAGGGAAAACTCTTGCGAAAGCGCTGCGCCTGCCACGAAATCTGCAACAGACCTTGCCAAAAGGCTGCGCCTGCCACGCAATTCAAACCTTGCGAAACCTCTGTGTTGCCGTGCCAATGGGCCCGGCGCCGAACGTGATCCGAGCATGCTCCGAGCATGCTCCGAGCCCGCTCCGACCAGATGCCGCGAACAGGCTAGCTTTCGCAACTCCGGAGATGTCAATTCATCGCACAGGGCCATGCTTTTTGCGACTGTCTTATCTTCGAAAACGCCGATTCACGCACAGGGCCGCGCTTTTTACGACTTTCTCTGCCCCTGCCACACACGCGCGCGCATTTTTCTTGATCCATCTCTCTCTCTCTCTCTCTCTTTCTCTCTCCATCTATCTCTCGTGTATCTATGTATCTCTCTACCTATCTATCTATCTATCTTTTCTACTATCTTTCTTTCTATCTTTCTATCTGTCTATCTCTCTCTCTCTCTCCATCTCTCTATCTCTCTATCTATCTATCTATCTATCCATCTATCTCTCTAACTATCTACTTTCTATCTAATCTACCTATCTATCTATCTATCTATCGACCTGTACCTAAACTGGCGAAAGTGCTGCGCCTGCCACGAATTATGCACTTGACCTTGCGAAAGTGCTGCGCCTGCCACGAATTCTGTACTTGGTGCGTTCGAAAGTGCTGCGCCTGCCACGCAATTCAAACCCAGGGAAAACTTGACATTGCGAAAGCGCTGCGCCTGCCACGAAATCTGCACCCGACCTTGCCAAAATGCTGTGCCTGCCACGCAGTTCAAACCTTGCGAAACCTCTGTGTTGCCGTGCCAATGGGCCCGGAGCCGAACGTGATCCGAGCCCGCTCCGAGCCCGCTCCGAGACAGCTCCGACCAGACGCCGCGGACAGGCTAGCTTTCGCATCTCCGGAGACGCCGATTCGCGCACAGGGCCATGCTTTTTGCGACTTTCTCATCTTCGAAACTGCCGATTCACGCACAGGGCCACGCTTTTGCGACTTTCTCTTCCCCTGCCACACGCGCGCGCATTTTTTCTTGCGGGCTTATTCCTTCCCTTGTCATTTGAGGGGTGATCAAAATCAATAGTCCAAATTGCGATGATGTCATTTGGCGCTTCCGCGTGCTTCCGCGCGTTTCCCTTCCGCGCCTTCCGCGGCTTGCGTCTCTTTCTTGCCAAGCCAACACAACTAGATCCACGAGAAGATGAGGCCAGATCGGCCCATGGCTTTGGATGTGGCGGCATAGCTGGTGATACTAAAGGCTTGGACGCTAGAAACAGGTAAGTGAAACAGCCATGCTGGGGAAGCCCTGAAGAGATTGCGAGCCTGTGCTTGAGACATCCTTATACAACGTGGAGCCATCCAGTTTCTGTTGCGAGCAGTAGACGGCTGTAGCAAATGGTTTATGGGTCACGACGAGCCCGGAAACGCGAATTCCAATAGATTTGCAACGCAAACGTGAAGCCTCACGACACACCGCGGCTACGATTCCCGCACAGGGCCAACGAGAACAACACATCGCACACAAGTCATCCAAATCACGGAACCCTTCCGCGGTCCTTCCGCGCCCTTCCTCCAGTGTTCCGCGAATCCAGCCCAACATCAATCTCCACGCATGAAAGGCCCGGGGTTCAAAAACGATTTGTTTAGCCCGAACAAATCGTTTTTAAGCCCCGGGGGCAAAAACGATTTGTTGGGCCCGAACAAATCGTTTTTAAGCCCCTGGAGCAAAAACGATTTGTTTGGCCCGAACAAATCGTTTTTAAGCCGCGGGGCTTAAAAAAACGATTTGTTCGTGCTAAACAAATCGTTTCTAGTAGTGGAGGGCCACGCCTAGCAATAAATTGCTTTCATCCATACACCCCACCCTACAACTTTTTTCATCTTCCATCCTCTACCCATGTTCGTTTTCATCCTTTTTCTACATTCCTTTTTGTCCATCTCATCAGTTTTTTTCATCATTTTCCATTTTTTCGCCATCCTTTCTCCATCCTCCTCGCATGGTTCATTTCACCAACTACCCTTCAAAATATCATTTCCTCAATCTCCTCACCTCATCCATTTCAAAAAAATAAATTTTGCAAAATATATTGCAAAAATATTTGTCATCAAAAAACCGACCTGTCTAAAAACGGTTTGTCCATTTCTCGGACAAAAAATAGAACAGCAACAACATCACTCTCCTCCTTCGTTTCATCAGTTTCATCATATATTTTAATAGGCGTGGTCCTCCTTGTAGGATTTTATCTTCAATATGCAAAGCGCTATACTTACATTATAATAATAACATATAAGGGTATAAATGTTATAATCATAGTATGGTTATAATTTTAGATAATCTTTAACTTTATTCTAATTAATTTTAAAATTCTCTTTCAATTCGTTTCATTATTTTATCAGCTGTTTTTCACTATACATATTATTTCCTATTTCTTCTATAAACACCTTCAGTACACAAATTGCATGTCTTGCTGTGTATCTAAGTTCGTGAGATTTCGTGAGCTTTATACTTACAATTTAAAAACTCATTTACAAAATCAGAGTTGTTCTTATTCATTGCTTCGTATTTTAAACGTTTAATGCTAAAAGACATATTGTATAATCTTTTTACCATGCTATAATACTTATAAACAAAACCATCAACATATCCATCATCTAATACATTATCAAATTTTTCTTTAGTAAAGAACTTATTCATTTCAATAAACACAAATATTTCTATATCATCATCAAGGTTTTTAACATTTCTAGTATCAAAATCTCTGTTATTTATATCATCAGTTTTGTTTAAAATTTTATTGCAACTATCACATATCATACATTGACAAATATTATTACAAACACCATCTATAAAACCCTGTTGAACTGTTAACTTTAGCATCGCGCAGCCTTTACATTTGTAATTCATAAACTTTTGTTTTAATATATTTTTAGCATCAATATCTTCACGGACAGTATCACTCATTTCTATTATAATGTATAGCGTGTATTTCTTTAAATACTTTTTCTTACCAGAAATAAAATTAAATATTGACATATTTTTTTATTGCACATAATATTTTACATGTTATTATTATAGTATGCTTAAACTTTAAGTTCAGGATAATAATTTAATTGGTCTATCTTACCTCTTTCATACATCACTTTAAAAATAATATTAGTATCTCTCACCATATTTTTAACATTAAACTTTTCCCTTTCAATATATATTTTGATATTTTCTTAAACATATTCTCTTTCTTTTCTTTGATACTCAAACATCCATAATATGTATTTAATCATTTATTTAATCATTTCATACTTTTCTTACTGATTTTCATAAATGCTCTAACATAATCATAAGGTGGGATATTGTAAACAGCAAGAAATATTAAGATGTCACCTTCAACATTTCTATTATTTCTTTTCTTCATTCTCAACGCACACTTGATTATAGCTTGAGTATCTCTCCATTCCTGACAAGTTCTACATACATCTTCTTCGTCCAAAGAATAATCAATAATATTATTAACTATTCCATTAAGTAAATCCATTTTGTACAAACTCCATATTTTCCTTTTTGAAGTGGCAACAGTCGTAGCATTTCTTATTGATATAATTATTGATTTCAGTTTCCACCATTTCTAGAATAATATACATAGTTTTATTTCTTTAAATACTTTTTCCAAGAAATAAATTTATACTTTTAATAACTCATGTCTCAAAAGTGCACTGTCATAATTTTCAAGATAATAATATTCCTGTCCTAACTTCTTTTCAATCTTTGCTATTTTGTAGGTTTGTTTAGTCCATACTCCTACTCTCTCCTTTTCATTCGGTCTCCTTTTCCTGAATATCTTAGCTTCATTTCCTACATTTAAATCTGGATAAACTCTATTTCTTTTGGCTTTCATACCTAAGTTTAAACTCACTTCTAATTGATGTTTAGGCTTTCTTGCTTCTGACGGTGTTAAGCCGTGCGAAGTGTGCTTTATTCCATTGTTATAAGTTAATATAATCTCGTGTCTGTAGTCTGTCCATTGAATAGCCTTTCCTTTTTTCTCATTGTTTTCAACCCTCTTATACAAGCTATCTTTAAACGTCCTTATCGCCCTCTCCGCGAATGCTGGGTGTCCTCTGGTTCTGTGCAGCTCTATTTTTTCACCCTTCAAAAAATCTATGACACTTTGATTATTATAAGCTCCTTCATCGTCAATATAAATTAGTTTGGGCTTTCCATCCATTTTTTAATACATTCCATCAGTCCTGCTAAAATGTCCGCTGGCTGTTTGACATAAGCGGGACAACAACCATATACTTAGAAAATATGTCAATACACATCATACCAACTTTCATTTTTTGCTTAGGGATATCATTAATGAAAAACAAGTCAATTTGAAACTCATAATATGCGTTAGGAGCTACAAATGAATTCTGCCCTCTCGGTTTAGCTTTCTGTTCTCATTCTTCCTAAAAAACTCATTAATACCGTTTATAGTTATTGCGTTATCCTTTTTCCTTGCTTCTTGTAAAGTGCGGTTCTTTGACCCGAAGCCTCCCTTATCACAATAAACATTATTAAAAATATCTTGCTTAGATGCCATATAAAATAAGATAGATATTATTTTTCCCGGCGATTACAGTTTAAACATTTCCTAAATTACTTCTTACGGTCTTGCTTACCCATTTGCACCTAGCATTAGTATAGGCTATGTTATGCTCTCCTTCCATGATGTCGCTTGTAGTTTCAAAATGTTTATTTACTATTTCCTTAATGGGCAGTTTATTTTTCCAAATATCATTATATACGTCATTCAATTTAATTTTATCTTCTTCTGTCTGAAGTCTCTTGGATATCTTAAGATAAATCTTATATTTAAAAAATTGATTAAGACAGTTGTTTAAATATGTCTCGTGGTCTTGGGTGTTAGTTAAATCAGCTATAGGTTTCAACTGCTTCCCGTCAGCAGTTCCTATAATTATCTTCTCTGGGTGCGTATCCTTAAATTCCCTAACTCTGTTCAAAATATAGTTACCCGCCATGCCTAGCTCGTCAAACACAATACAATTACAATCAGAATGGTCAAATGTCGGTAGTCTTTCTCCAGCTTCTATTGGGATACTAAAAAACTTGTTTAATGTTATGGCGCCGGCTTCGGCTTCTTGCTTCTGCTTGTTATTAGGACATACGAATAACACATTATAACCTAGATGTTTCATATATTCGCCTATATAACTCTTGCCGCTTCCAGCCAGTCTTGCTTTTTATCAAAACCGGATTACATGACACAATTTGCTCACAAATGCTTTTGGTGTCGTGTTCGTCTTTAACATGAATTTTTACATTATTGTAAGTCTGAATTTCTGATAACTCATTAACCTTAATTTTGTCTATATCGCTCGGTGGTGATACTTGTTTAATATCTTCAGCTCTCCATCCTCCCCTTTTGGTTGAAAACTTAATCATTCCTATCAATAATGAAGGCATCTGTTTTAACACTATGCACATTGATATTGTTGTCTTTCAATTTATAATCTTTATGCATTTTAAAAATATGAATTGCATGAGTAGTTCTTTAATATACCTAAAGCCATTGGTTAAATCTTTTCTATGTGTCGTTGTCAAAGTGTAATATTTGACTTCTGTTTCCTTCTGGACTTGTTTGATGTCGTAATATTTACCATCTATAATTGTATACCTTCCGGTATCAAACTGACAACACACATTATTATATGTATACCGAAATACATATTTACCATTTTTGCTATCATCATCAGGCTCAAAGTCTAAAACCATCTCCTCGCCTCTTTCCTGTTCTAATTCTTGAATATATTCATCTGTCATCTCTGTCAAAACCTCATCATCATAAAATCCACTAATCTTATTAATTCTTCCTCCATACAGACTTTGATGATACAACGCTTCGCTTAATGTATCACATACTAAACTCTTCTGAGACTTGTTAGTTCCCTTTTCTAACAATCCGATATTTACATTCGAAATCAACTTCTTAACCTTGATGTCCTCACCTAAATTATTTGATATGTTAGTCTTCCATAGGTTCTCAACTATACTTTTATAATCTACTTCATAAATCGACGAATGCTTTTTAAAATAGAAAATTTCGACTTCGTCAATAAACTCTCCTAAAATGTTTACCATAATCATAAGACATCCACATGTCAAATTGTTTAAACACTGGAATTTTTGCGATTTTAGTTAAATTATGTGTGTATGCCTTGTTCTGGTCAATCTCTGTGTGTAATTCATTACTATGCTAAAAGTAATGAAATTTACCAGCGGGTGCTACTGTCCTGCATGTGTTTTCAAATTTCTACATCAATGTCATTATAATAAGATTTATGCAGTGGATTAAATAATGATTTATTGAATTCAAACATCGCTCTTGACATCCTATTGTAAGTGTCTTCAGTTTCTACTGTTATACTTGCATTGAAGGCATCAATCAAATTTTGTGTTTTTGTCCTGCATGTAATTATTCTTTTCTTAATCTTGAATTGAAACATCAGCTCCGAAATGATACACGCACTAAATTTAATTTTCGGGTCATATCCCGCCTGCTTTGCTTGATAATACATTTTCGCCAAACCATTGCGTGTATATATCATTGTGCAATCATCCTGCTCAGTGTGTTTTAATGTGTCGTCCAGATTTTCAATCATGATGCATTTAATGGGTTCGTCTCTATGATTTAAATAAAAGTCGGTAGAAGCATTAACATTGACATTACACTCTTTCCTTATTCCTAAATTTGATTTCAATTGTTTCAAGTCCTTATTTAATGTATATATATGGTCATTCTTTATCAATGCGAAGAATGTTTTGATATTGTGGTTTCTTTTTGGTGGGTCAAATGTAAAAATCAAATTACCCACAATATCGAAAATTCTGGCGGAGATGGCATACTCTTTAAATACCTTGTTCATGTCTTCTATTGAAACACCATGGTTTTTGAATTCCTCGTCTGTTTTGTCTATGAGTTTCAAAATACTCTCTCTGGTCATCTTCTTCATATTCTTGTCTTGTCCGTAAAAATCATTCAATGTGTTAATCCAACATTCGTTTTCAACATAATGCTTTACCTTCATGGCTTCCATCACAAGTGCAATATTCTGGGTCGAGTTCTGTTTCTATGTATCCATGAAAAATACCAATATTATTGGCGTGTTAAAAAGTTCTTCTTTTTAGGGTCATAATCTTTAATATCTCCTTCTACCGTGTCGGCCTCATAAATGACTACTGCATCTATATAGTGCTTCTGTCTCTTGTAATGCTCGGCGATGTCGTCATCTTGCGCCAGTGTTTTAATAACTTTCATAAAAAGGTTTTTGTCATGCAGTCTAAAAATTCTCTTCTTGACTAACTCCCCTATCCATCTTCTAGTTTTCACTCCCGCATACTTATCATCAAAATGCATGGGATAATATGTCCTGCCTTCAATGTCTTTAAACGATGCTTTCACGTTATATGATGCATATCCACTCATAGTATAAAACCGAAGACTGATTGTGCAATCTCTGGGTTTTGTTTTGTGCCCTCTTGTTATGTTCTCCTGTTTGTTCTTTTTCATTCTTTCGTTTAGTGGTTCTCTCTCTTCATATGTGTTCATAACCTGGTCGTATTTTTGATTTGCCTTGCTCTTTTCGTCCTCTGATTTTGCCTTCTCCGCTGTTGTGTATTGTGATATTTTCCTGTCGGTGTATAATCCTATAATGTCACTAACCTTTGCCTTTTGTTGTGTTGATAAATTCCCCTTGTTCCTTTCGAGTTTGCTTTCTAAATAGTTAATATTTCTTTTTACATTTTTTGATGTCATAATAATACTTATATTATATATTCTATAGTGTCAATATTTCTTTAAATGCGTTTTCTTGAAATGTTATTTAATGATAATTTATAGTGTATAATTATATGTTCTGTAAAACTTATTTAAAGAAATACTGCGTTAATCAAATACTAACAGGATGCCCAGATTATCAAAATATCATGATGTTACTAAGGACTTGGACCCAGATGACTACACAATGGAAGAGGTACAAAAACAGATGGCTATATACAACCGCTTGTATTATCTTAAGAACCTACAAAAAGATGGATGGAAAGTAAAATTGAACAAAGCAAAAAGGCATATCGTCAGAAAGCCATAAAGGAATACACAGAAAAACAAAATATAGATATTGATGACATTAAAAGCCCTCAAGAACTACTTGACAAGCTCACAAAACGAAATACATAATAATATTATGTTGGTTAATATTATTAATTATTTAGGTTTTTCTTTTCAATAAATTAGGTTCCAAGTATTCTACGCGATGGATTAGTTTTGATAAAGCATCCCAACTAATACAAGCCATTCTGTCATAACACATTGTTAAGTATTCTCCTGTATCATTTACAATATTATATTTCGGATTTGTGCATTGTTCAACATCTTGAGCAATCCATCCTAATTCAGTTGTTCTTGTTTTTTGATTTTTAACAAATGTTTTAATCTTAATGTTTTTTACCATATTTGTAGTACCATCTTCTACATCTTCTATATTATCTTTCAGTCTCTTACCACTACTTAAACTAAATCCATTGAATGATGAAAATTGTGTATCGTCCAATTATAAATATTTAGTGCCATCAATATAACTATCAATAGTTGTTGATGCTTCTAATCTTATAACAGCATCACTATTTAAATGTCTCAAATGGATTTTATGAGCAATTCCAAAAGTCATATCACCGTCAATAGTCCAGTCGCCTCGTAATTTGCTACTACTTCTACTACTCAAAATGATTTTATTGTCAGCATATGTTGCAGATAATCCAACAACCAAATTAATAGAGTTTGAAGTGTTGCTATTCCTGATTATTAAATCATTTGTATCGACATACATTTCGGCATTACCAATTATTAGTTTTGATGTGTTGCCCAATTGGACGTTGCCACTCGGTGAATTTTGTAAAAATAAAGTGTTTCCTGATACAGACTGAACTTGGTTGACTTCAACTTTCTTACCAGAAACCATTGTTAAATCGATATTTGTATATACATCACCTAATACATCAACTGGTTTATTGAAAATGGTTTTGGACACAGCGCCGTCGCACATAAAATGTTGATTAGAAGAATTACTAACATCACCAACACTAACAGCAAAACATATATTATGTGCCATATATAAACCTTCTATAGCATCTGGTGTATATCTTCGTATTGAACCATTAACATTAAAATTTAAAAATGAACAATTATTAAGACTTACTGCGTTGTCAGTCGCTTGTCCGGCACAGTTTAAAACATAACCAGAAACACCAACAGCACCTAAGCCAAACCTATCCTTAACCCAGACACGACCAACATTAGCATCTCCTATTTGAGTTTCCCATTGACCTCCTGAGCTACTCATCCACATTCTGCCATCTCTATTAATATTAAATTCTCTGTTAAACATTACGAATTGAATGTGTAATCCATTACTCGGCGCCCTATAATTATTACAAAATAAAGTATTACCTGTAATCATTGTAATAGAGTCATGAAATGTAACCGGGCCCGATCCTGATTGATTGCTTAAATCTAGTTTATCTAATTTTTGTAAATCCGTTGCTAATAAACTATTTATTGTATTTGAATGTTGAGTTATTAATAAATCGTGTGTCGTGTTGTCTGATATGATTGAGGCAAATGTATTACTGTATGCGGTATTTGTATTGAATAAATTAATATCGTTTGTATAATGTTGATACATCTGC
The DNA here is from genome assembly GCA_963377175.1 of Effrenium voratum. Classification (NCBI taxonomy): domain Eukaryota; class Dinophyceae; order Suessiales; family Symbiodiniaceae; genus Effrenium; species Effrenium voratum. Next base: position 48,672 of record CAUJNA010003840.1, on the reverse strand, counting down.
TTGAATAGTTGTTTTTTCGGCTGTAGTCCAAGAAGCACCTGCTCCTCCTTGTAAATCTGCTATATCTGTTAAAATCATTGATATTGTGTTTCCGTGTCCTGTTATGTTATTAAGGTTTGTGTCAATTAATGATATATGCGATGTTATTGTGTTTTGATGACTATTAACAAATGTCATATTACTGCCTACAGTGTTATTTAATCTTGCTATTCCATTTGTATTTGTTGCTATGTTGCTGTCGTGTGTTGTTAATACTGCTAAATGTGATGCTAATGTCTTGTTATGTCCTGTGATTAAAGAAGAATTGGAACTAATACTATTGTTAAAACCACTAAATAAAAAGGTATTAGAACTAATACTATGAGCATTTGTGCCAAGCATAATTGTATTTGCTGATATAGTCGGTAGTATTGAAGTTATTGTTAGTCCATGTGCCGTTATATTATTAAGGTTGCTTGTAATTGTTGTGTTTTGATTTACTTGTTCATCAAATATTGTTGATGTTGTGTTAATTCCTGATATTGCTGATATGTTTGCATCTATCTTACTTTTTGTGCTAAAATAAGAGCATCAACTTCTTCAATTGTATAGCCTCCGCCTAATGAACCTGCTGTATCTGATAATTCTTGTTTTGTAGCATAAACACTGCTTAGAGTTGATGGTTCTGTTGAATTTATTAATACTAATTCACTTGCTATAATTCTGCTTGAGCCATCCAATGATAATGTTGAAAACATAATTATTATATAGTAGGTTATAAAAAAAAATATATTCTATCTTTTTTTCCTCTTGAACCAAATATACCTTTATTTAATGCGTTGTATTTTTCTTGCTTCTGTCTCCAATATTCATTTTGCAATAATTGGTAATGCTGTGCTATATTTTGTAGCGGGTTTGGAGGCGGTTGTGGTTGCATTCTTCTTGGGGGTGGTGTGTTCGCTATTATATTATTTTGTTGCTGTTGTTGTGGTGGAACATATTGCTCTTCTTCGTTGTATTCTACCTTTTGGGGTTTTGCCATTGGAACTGCTTTTGGTTTGATTGGCTTTTGGTTTGATTGATTTAATTGGTTTAGATTCTAATGGTCCTTGGCAATTGCGTTCGTGGCTGTATCTGTAAGATTTTAATGTTAAAGTTTTGGCACATTTTGGACAGGTTATTTTCTTTTCATTGCGTGCTTGAGTTTTTGAGTTGTTTTTAAGAGGTTTGACAGGTTTTATTTCTTGTGTTGTTTCTATTATTGGTTCTGCCTTTGGTGCTTCTTCTTCAATTGGTGGTAATTCATTTACTGGCTCTTCTGCTTCAATTGTATTAGCAATTTCAGGTTCGACTTCTGACATATATAATACATTATATATTTTGTCTATATATTTTTATATATTTTGTCTACATGCACAAATTGAGAAATATATTATATTCAATTATCTAATTGAAAAAACAACGAAAATTGAATGGGGGACGCCGTGAAAATAAATAACTTCGTTTCTTGAAGTTGAAATTTTAAAGTGTAGTCTCTGAATATTTTACCGCCTACATCAATAAAATCTGCGTATATGGGCGCTGTAAAATCTGTTATAACTCCGCCAAGTTGTTGATTGTCAGTTGGTATTTTGATTTTGTAATTTAGAGGGTCATTCAATTTAAGTTCCATTTTGTGTTCGCTTTGTCCATATACTGTTAAGAAAAGTCAGGTGCAATATCATTAAATGCCGCGTTTAATTCTGATTGTATTTTAAATGATAATTGATTGGCATAATAAATTTCACCGGACACATCAACGGCAGTGCTTCTTCATAAGACATTGGAACTATTATACAACATAATATAGAAGCGTTCGTAAAACACTTTCTCTGTTGTTTAAAACGGAGTGCTGAATGAACACTCTGTCACGAACATTTTTGTTCTGGGTGGAATTTCAAAGTTTTGGTCAAGTTCTATAATAAAATCGCTGGTAGAATTGCTTTCTGATAATCTGTAAGCACTATCGACATATATTTTTTATATGTTAATCTGTCACTCATAAATATAATATACAATAGAAATTATAATATAATTATTATTATATGATAGGAAGACAATTATTATTAGGTGCTATTGAAGGCAGGACGTCTACACAAATGATGGCAGGTGTAGCAAGTGATAAAGCATATACAGCAGGTAAGGATTTATTAGAAGATGGAAATTTGAATCATAAAAAGACATTGGAAGACAAAATATGAGGTTTCAATAAACATTTTGATAAGCAAATAATGAAACATAAAACACGCTATGCCGAAGAAATCAATGTTCAAGATACAAATAAAGTCGATGATGTCAAGGGTTTAGACGCAGCCTGTTCAAATGTGAATGGAATAACAAGAGTAGGCAACACATTATATATTGGCGGCACTGGTGCTAAAACGGGACTAAATCACAAAGCCAATGATGTAATTGCAGATCTGTTTTTTATTCCTACTCATAATGTTCAATTAAGCGAAAGATATAAAGACGCAATTGAAGAATTAAAAAACAATCCAGATGTGAATAGAATTGTTGGTCACAGTTTGGGCAGTTCCGTTGTTCAAGAAATCAACAACAGACACGGAAACAAATATGCTACTACTGTTTATTCATCACCTTTTGTATCAGGAAGTAATCAACAGAAAAACCCGCGACACTTACGATTTAGAAATCGTGGAGACCCTATAGCAATGTTCGATGACGCGGCAATAACTGGAGAAATAGAAAGCAATAATTTATTAGATAAACACAGTTTCAATAATTGGACAGGACAAGGTATGACTGAAATAAACCCTACCACGAACATTTCTAATGGGTTCAATCCTAATTCAACACCAGAACAATAAATATTTATATATATGTAACTTAAATATGAGTATCGATGCTGAGAAATAGGACAACGATATTGAATATGCTCATGAGAAAATGATAGAGCGAGAGAAAGAGAAAGAATACAACATATCAAATAGTAAATATGAATGTAATTGTGGCAAAGAAGTATTGACTAAGGATAAAGAAGAGCACGAAAGCAATGATTTAAATCATTTATACTACAGAAAAGGCTATGTTAACGGACTTATGATAGGTATGTATAGTGAAACTATTAATTATGAAAACGATTACTTAAAATTACATCCTGAAAATGAAAAGAAGCATTATACAGATTATAGTAGAGTTGATTATACCGACTTTTTACAAGAACAAGAAGAAAAGAAAATTCCATTAGATTTAAGTTATTTGTGTAAGTATAGAGACGAATTAGAAGATTGTAGAAAGCGTATAAATGAACTAACATTATCTCAATAATATTAATAATAATGTTTAGAAATAAAGAAAAACAATACAAAATTCCATTAGAGAAGAAACTGGCAAAAGAACCTACAAAATACGATAAACAATATAAAAAATAGACTATGATACTGGAAAAGATATAGTTGATACAAAAAATAATTATCTAATAAATGCTATAAAAAAATCCAACTTCAAATAATTCCACTATAATACTTCCACATAAGAAAAATATAAATAATAAAAAATAAAATCTAAGTCTATCATATATAAGAAATTGATAATATAATTGTAGAAAGTGAACCTACAATGATTAACCCGTTAAATTTTGGACTTCCAGAAACAGCACAATACATCACAGACAGAAGGCACGTTAATTATTTTCCATCGGTAATGTTTATAATCCAAAAGCAGGAAACAAAAATATTAGATTCCATATTTCAGGAGAAGACAACACATATATTGATTTATCTTCTATTAGGATATTTGCTACTCTTCAAAACACCGACGGAACACGAAGGCATGTTTTACGACCGTTAGGTAATTTGTCATCCTTCTTCAGTCGTTGTAGATGCACTGTAGGCGGGCAACAAGTTCAAGATATTGTTGAATACAATAGACACTGTGAATTGTATAATTCCTTTAAAAGTCAAGATGCTAGAGATATGGACGATTTAGAAAGTAGCGCTAATCCTCGTTGGGATGATGACTGGCGACATACATATGCTACTGGGTTAGCAGAAATGTTAGATGTCAATAAAAGAACTGACCCTACAGCTGACCCTGTGGCAACAACATATCCAACAACGAGAGACCACAACAACTGGGGAGACTTAACAGCGCGATATACTGCAGGAATTCCTGGTGGCAGTTATATGAGATTAGGACATAAACCGGTATGTGGGCTGTTAGAAAGCAATTATTATTTACCTCTTCGTTATGCACCACTTGAACTGGAATTTACAATTGTATCAGATGAACATATACCAGTAGTTACGCCTTTTACCGTAACTGATGTCAACACTCAACATGATGCCAAAGGTTACTATTTCACAACTGGAGACACCAGCACCTCGTTCGAATTGAATAACGTAATCATTCGGGCTGAGTGCATTACTTTGGATCAGACGGTCAACAACAACATAGTAAAACATTTGTTAGAGGGTCAAAGTTTGAAATTAGTTTTTCCAATGTATCACACTATGACGCAATCATTCAACGCGGCAGGAACTGAAATTAATATGAACATTGTTAAACCCGCTTCTAAATTAAATGGTTGTTTCATTAGATTCTACCGTCCGCCGAGAGCAGGTGTACATGCTGATAATAATAATTACTACATACACGATAATTATGTTTACAGATATGGAACTATTTATACAATCCTATGATTAATTCAAGAATCTTTGACGGTTTTAACCCAGATGCTGTTGATGGTGGTGGTAATCTTACCCGTGCGCAATTCCGCGGTAAAGGCTTTCAAAATCCTGAATTAGATTTGACTTGGCAATTACAACTTAATAATAAGAAATATCCAGAGTTTGAATGTCAATCAATGGCAGGAACAGCATATGATTTAAAACGAGCATTACACTATTTGAACCCTGACCAAGATGCCTTTAGTATTTCCTACAAGCGATTTAGAAGATAAATTTGTAATTTGTATATCATTTGAGAAAATGCAAGACACAAATTTCACTGGCCAGAACACAAAACAAGGAGGCTTACTCGTTTTCAAATTGAAATGGTCAAACAAGTCATTTACAGCCGATGAAGATGTGCGAGAAATATTTGTGCATATGATTAGTGAGAGCGTGTTAGAATTACGCGAATCGGGCAGTGTATTATATGATAAAAATGAAAATCTATGATAAATATCTAAATGTATCGTCATCACAAGAAGAATGCGAAGAAACAAATTGTAAAGTATTTTTACAATCCTCACAAGTTAAATATAGTCCATTTGATATGAAAGATACAAAATATTTAGAACACCTACACGAACAAATGAAGTTAAGAAACTCACAAGAAGCATCGGTAGCATTAAGGAAAAAAAACGAAGGAAATAAGAGAGCAAACTATGTAAATGAGCTGGGTAGAATGATGGGCGAATTATATCGTCCTAACTTACCACATGCAACAAAAGAACATTTAAATAAATGGCATGAAGGTACAAGAAGTTAATATTTACTTAAAATATATTGATATAGTATGATTTTATACAATAGAATCTTATTATTAATGATATTTTCACAAAATTTTGTTAATAATATTTTCTAATTAATATTATATCAATATGGCAACTACAGCAAGTTTAGAATTAATAAACCCATATGCAAAATTTGGACTCAAGAGACGACCTACTTATGAAGAAATCGCTAATTTAATAGGCGAAAATTATTTAATAACAGGAAAACTACCTAATAGAGACGCTACATTTTTTAAAGCAAGTCCTCAGGGTAGCTTTTTGATGGAAGCGACCATTTAGAATTATTGAAAGACCAAGAGATGAGAATATTAGACAGACAAATGAGAGAGGCAATGATGAAACAAGAAGCACATAGAAATGGACACACATATGCAGTTCATAAGATGGATGCAGATACACCACAGCATGCAAACGACCAAGCAATAGCAGACGAATATGATTTTTCAACACCGCTACAAACAGCAAGGCAACACGAAGGGATGGTAGATACACAACTACAAGATATAGCAACTGCCACAAAACGAAGAGCGGAGGAAGTAGGCAGAGCAATGGCTTCAAATTTACAAGATATGGGCGGAACATTATTTCATAAAATGTTATCAAACCGACAATCAGCACCAACCGAACCACGACAAGCGCCAGCAGGTAGAGCAGTAGCAGACGACCAACAAACAACGCGCATAGACGATGTTGAATTATCACCTCAAGCAGTTGATGACAGTTGTTATGCAACACCAGTTCAGCAAGCCACGGAAGCATCAAGTTCAACAGCACAGCAACCGCCACCACTACCATTATATCCATTATTCAAAACAACAATAGATAATAATATTAGTCCTGCTTACTGGAAAGAAAGCCCTGATTTAACAGTAAATGATATTAATTTTCAATTTTATTTAGGAGGAATTCAAGTGCCAGAAGAAAGCGAAATACAGGAAGAATTGAAACACAAAGGTAGAGGCAAGATGAGAACATACAAACAATATTTAGTGGATATGATTTTAGACACAATTGACAACGGTGGAAATTTAAGCAAAGGTAGAATAGAAGAACTCAGAACAAGTTTTAAGGGTAAAGGTAAGAAATAGTATAAAAATAACTATAATGATAATATTACTGAAAAACATGCTGAAAAGAAAGAAGCAGAAAATCAATGATAAATATGATGACGACAGTTTTTCAATACATAACCTAACAAATCCAAACACTTCAACAACAATACAGCCACCGGAAATGATGAAAAAATGCATACCGAGAGAATTTATTGACATTGCAACCAACACAGATACTATTGCTACAGCAACCAGGCAGACTGACGAAAAGTTATACAATGATGCAAATCAGCAATTAAATATGACATTTGAAGCGTTTAAGGTAAAGGAAAACCAGGACAATATGTTTAAAAAAATGCTTAAAAACTTTTGGCACAACACATGCAAAAGAAATGAACCAACAAGAGCACAAGCAACACAAACACTGAAAAACCAACGCGACGCAATGGTGTCAGCCTTTACTAAAATGCTTGACAACAACAAGCCGCCAGAACCACCGCCAAAGAAACCACCAGATGAGGATGACAGCGATGAAGAAGAAAAGAAGTTCAAACTGACAAAAATGATAGAAATAATGCTACACAACGGCGCTACAGTAGCAGATACAATATTAAACTTATCACATAGCGCAATTGCAACAACAATAAATATCGCAGATTTAGTCAATCAAATAACAGCAGGAAATGCACAAGCTAGTGAAGCTATTAGTGTTCATAGTTCTCCACCTATTACTGTCCATAGTTCTTCATCTGAAAGTCCAACAGAAATACCAGCACAAACTGAAGACGAAGAAGAAGAACGACAAAAGGATAATTTTGAAAAATTAAAATCTGGACAGTATTATATAGAATGGGTTCAAGTAAATCAAAACCAGTAGAAATTGATGATGAAGAGGCTATTAAACTAAAAGAAGATATAGATGTAAATGCGATAAGTGAAATGTTAAGAATTGATATTCTACAAATAAATTCATTGAAAGCAATAGTTAATAAATTAGAGAGAGTTAACGAATGTAAAAAAGATAAGATATATTATAAATTACCTGCCTTGAATTTATGTAGTTACTCATTATTTTAAATTAATAATATCAATAGAAACTAATTAATACTATTAATTATTATCATAATCTGTCATTTCATCTTCTGGCATTTCATCCTCCAGTGTTTCACTTTCGGGTAATTTCGTTGAGGCATTGCTACATCTATCATCTATTAAATCTTCTTCATCAACAAAGTTATTTTGAAATCTTAATAATTCCTCGTCTGTCGGTCGTCTTTTTAACACTTGATAAAGTTTTTGTATCCAAGAATTAGTATAAAAATTGTAATTGCCTTTACGATAAAATCCACCACATCTACATAGTTTCACTTGCATATTATTATACTATATTAAATTAGAATATCTTTCTTCCTCATTTGTAATTTGAAATGCATGTTCAAAATTGATATGAAACATTTTGTTAATGTCTTTTGAACTCATACTCACGTAGAAAAAAGAATACAGAGCAAAATTAACGGCTTGATGATACATATCTAATAATTGCTGTTTGTCAACAATGGCGCTATTTTCTTCAATACAACTCATTAACGCACTGGCATTTTTCAACCTAAAAATATATCATGAACTGGCATTTAAACGAATGATAGGCGCTAAAACATTGTATTTTTGTGTTGAACAAATCACACTTACTGCATCGTGCCTGCCTCTTGTAAACAATCCATGAAATAATTTACTATATCTAACAAATTTAGGGTCGTCAGCGTGGTCATCTATAACGATTAATATTGAATGTAGCTTCTTTATCTTTTTAGACTTCATATAATTGATAATTTCTTCTGTCTTTCAACTACATTTTCTAAATCACTTGGATTATAATTACCAAAATAACTTTGTTCTTTTTCATCATCCACGTGCAATTCATCCCTGATGACCGGGTCCCGGATGTATTTTTTAACTTCTGTAAATGTAGGGTCGTTATGGACACTGGGTGAAAATATAAATATTCTTGCAAATGAATTTCTATAAACATTCGATATTAAATTTTGAATAAGGACAGTCTTACCGCCTGTTGAAGAAGCAACTATAATACGTCTAAATGGTAATTTTGGCACTTGCTCATATTTGGATTGCTTGAATTCATATTCAGTTATGTTTATTGGTTTTATTAGTGGAACATCTGTCATAGTTGATATTTAAGATATATAGAAAATTATATTTAAAAATTAATTTGTAATTAATATTACATGGAACATCATGTTTATGATATGCTGGTGGCGAATATCATAAAAATGGAACAGGCTTTCCATTGTTTCAATCAATGAGCATTGAAGCCAATTAGTTTGTGTCTTGCTTGCGTGTTGCAGTGAAAACCCCAAGTGCTGTGCCCTCCGAATCTTCTAACATGCATGAAATAATAAGATTAATTAGAATAATTTATCTTATTATTTATATGAATAGGAGTTATACAGGCTATATTAATATAATAGATGAAGTAGAAAATATGGAACAAGTAATAATTACTGACAATAAAATTAAAGGACCGGATAACCCCACATGTCTATGCTTATGAAGATGCGCCACACTTACATCGATTGAGATCGCAGGTTGTAAAAGCAACCTGACATAGACAGTCAGTCAGCAGCCAGATGCCTTTTTTTGCATGCGCCAAGCTCTTCTGGTAAAAGCACCTCCCCAATAGTGGGTCGCGCGCAAGCAGCCTGTCTTCGAAAGTCACGCTTGCAGCTGCGTGTGATCGCGGCAATACCAACAAGCATCGCTCAAAAGTGTCCAGCCACAAAGCTTGAGCACTTTGGCCGACATTCTGTACTCACAGGAGCGACAGCAAACAGTGACCCGCCACCCATCTGGGAGTTCGGACCACTCCAAGGAGCCAGGGGAACCACTCCCAGGAGCCAGGTCGGGTTGAGCCCGTTGGCCGCGCTTCAGCCAAGTGCACGCGGTCAGCTCGCCCTCAATCTGTTCTTTCAACCACGTGAGCTGGCTTTCGTTCCAGCCAATGAGCATCTCCCGCAACCGGCGGCCAGTCCAACTGGGCGACATAGCCATTGAGGAACTCATCAACGCCTTTCGTTTTCCAGCTAACGCAAGATGGCTACGGCAGCATACTTTTGCTTCGTGCATGTGTACGCGCTTGGCTAGCTAAATGTCGATGGCTCAGTGCATAGCTGGCTTTTTGTGGGTCAGGCAGACGATGGCGTGCGCTGAGCCTTCCCAAAAAGTCACGGCTACTCCGATACCACTACCTTCCCTTGCTGGGTCGCGTAGTTGGTTTGGGAGTAGGCTGCGTGCGACGAAACAAAAAAGGTAAGACAGCCAAAAGACAAATCAATATCTGCCTCTGCCCGCAAACGTCGCACTGGACCTCGCACGCGGCGGCCGTCCTTCCGCACAGATGCTCGCCATGCGCCACGATGGCTCTCAACCGGCATCTTCGGCTAAGGAAAACTTACGTCTTGTTCCTTTTGCTGATTTCAAATTTCCAAACTAAACTTGATACATGCTGCAAGCCCTGAATAAGAACGCCTTTCGGGCTGAATGCAGAATTTGAAGCATGAGCGAATCTCTCAATCAAATGGCTGCGACAAGCGCGAAATATGATTGATGCCATACCCTTCCCACTTGCAACTCCAATCTCAATGGATGAAAATTGCCTGGCACAGCTTAAAAACATAGGCATGCACCTGAACGCAAGCCCAGGTGCGCGAAGTACTGCGCCTGCATATCCTTCCCGCTTGCAACTCCAATCTCAAGGATGAAATGAAAATTACCTAACACGCATCAAAAAAAACAAAGGCATGCGCCTGAACGCAAGCCCAGGTGCACGAAGTACTGCGCCTGCCACGACTTCAGCGCTTGCATCTCCAAACTCCTGCGCCTGCCACTCGAGATGGGGGCCCACAGCCGCGCGCGCGACAACACCCCAGCCCTTTAGACAGCTCCCAAATGCTGTCCCTGCCACGCAAACGCAAGCCCAGGTGCACGAAGTACTGCGCCTGCCACGATTTCAGCACTTGCCTGTCCAAAGTGCTGCGAGTGCCACGCAACATGGGGGCCCACAGCCGCGCGCGCGACAACACCCCAGCCCTTTAGACAGCTCCCAAATGTTGCCCCTGCCACGCAATCGCAAGCCCAGGTGCGCGAAGTACTGCGCCTGCCACGACTTCAGCACTTGCATCTCCAAAGTGCTGCGCCTGCCACGCAAGATGGGGGCCCACAGCCGCGCGCGCGACAACACCCCAGTTCTTTAAACAGCTCCCAAATGCTGCCCCTGGCACACAAACGCAAGTACTGCGGCTGCCACGATTTCAGCACTTGCCTGTCCAAAGTGCTGCGCCTGCCACGCGAGATGGGAGCCCACAGCCGCGCGCGCGACAACACCCCAGCCCTTTAAACAGCTCCCAAACGCTGTCCCTGCCACGCCAACGCAAGCCCAGGTCCACGAAGTACTGCGCCTGCCACGATTTCAGCACTTGCATCTCCAAACTCCTGCGCCTGCCACGCGAGATGGGGGCTCACAGCCGCGCGCGCGACAACACCCCAGCCCTTTAAACAGCTCCCAAATGCTGCCCCTGCCACGCAAACGCAAGCCCAGGTGCACGAAGTGCTGCACCTGCCACGATTTCAGCACTTGCATCTCCAAAGTCCTGCGCCTGCCACGCGAGATGGGGGCCCACAGCCGCGCGCGCCACAACATCCCAGCCCTTTAGACAGCTCCCAAACGCTGCCCCTGCCACGCAAAGGCAAGCCCAGGTGCACGAAGTATCGAAATGCTGCCCCTGCCACACAAACGCAGCACTTGCATCTCCATGAGTGAGTGTGTGTGAGTGAGTGTGTGTGAGTGAGTGTGTGTGAGTGAGTGTGTGTGATTGAGTGTGTGTGAGTGAGTGTGCGAGAGTGAGTGTGAGTGAGTGTGTGTGAGTGAGTGTGTGTGTGAGCGGGTGTGTGTGAGTGAGTGTGTGTGCGTGAGTGTGTGTGAGTGAGTGCGTGTGAGTGAGTGTGTGTGAGTGAGTGAGTGTGTGTGTGAGCGGGTGTGTGTGAGTGAGTGTGAGTGAGTGAGTGTGAGTGAGTGTGAGTGAGTGAGTGTGTGTGAGTGAGTGTGTGTGAGTGTGTGTGTGTGTGAGTGAGTGTGTGTAAGTGAGTGTGTGTGTGTGAGTGAGTGAGTGAGTGAGTGAGTGAGTGAGTGAGTGAGTGAGTGTGTGTGACTGAATGTGTGTGAGTCAGTGTGTGTGAGTGAGTGTGTGTGAGTGAGTGTGTGTGAGTGAGTGAGAGCGACGGCGAGTGAGTGAGTGTGTGTGACTGAGTGTGTGTGAGTCAGTGTGTGTGAGTGAGTGTGTGTGAGTGAGTGAGTGTGAGTGAGTGAGAGCGACGGGGCGGCGGGAGTCGGGCGCGCAGCGGTAAAAGTAAGAACCCCACACAAAGATGTGGGGAATTAAAAAATGTTGCTATTATTCACTAGAAATAGTTAAGCTAGGAATACAATATATCAAAAATATAAAGGTAAATATTAATATAAATGCCAAAAAAGAAAAACAAAAAGAATAAGACAGGTTTAAGTGTTTCTTCAACAGATGAAGATAGCGGAGAAATTGTTAAAGAAACATCAGTTATTGAGTTTGCTTGTCAAATGTGTAAAAAGATTTTAGAAATGAAGAATGAACTAGAAATACAAAAGAAAGGAAATTGTAAATGTTCATGTATTCCAACAAGTTTCAAAATAAGTAAAAATGATAAGAAAATGAATATTGATAAAACTAAAGACAGTATCAACTTAGAAACAGATGTCCATGATATAACTTTTAAATGGGGTAGGCAAGCAACACCATCCGATAATAATGAAAACGAAACGCAGGAAACTGTTAAACAAATGATGAACAATTAGTATTTAAAGGGTAGATTTAACATAATTGCACTTTATAAATAAATAACTAAATAAATAATTATCTAAATAAATATATAGTAATGTGTGAAAATGAAAATTGTAGTATTAACGATTCAATGAAGAAGATACCATTAATTGGTAAAAATATCAAAACCTTAAATGATATGATTAAATCCATTGATGACAAAATGAAACCAGTTGAGCCCGGTGATAATAAAAGTAAAGAAGGGATTGCTGAAATCTTTAAGAAAAATCAATAGGTAGACCAGTTGGTTCGTTTGAAGATAAAAAACAATATATGGATATTTAATATGCTTAATAAAAATAAAATTAAATCGCCAAAGCAACAGACCTTAGAGTTTTACAAAATTTCAAAAAATGATGATGGAGTATATGTATTATTTGAATAATTAAAATCTAAGAAATTCTAATAATATCAATTCATTAGAATTATTTAGCAAGAAGACCTATATAAAATACCTAGTGGTTTGATATTGGACATTTTGATGAGTTTGACATTTCCTGAGTGGTTTCCAATCAAGAAACTTTGGTTTCAGATTTTGGGAATTGGGATTTCCTGATTCGAAACTGGTATTTCCTAATTGGAAACGGGTATTTCCTCATTGGAAACTGGTATTTCCTAATTGGAAACTGGTATTTGATAATTGGAAACAGGACATTTCAGAGTGGTATTTCGGATGAGGAAATAATACATGTTTAGTGGTGTTTCCATTTTGGAAATGGCTTTTTGGAACAGGTGCTTCAGTTTTGGAAATGGCTTTTTGGAACAGGTGTTTCCGTTTTGGAAACAAGGGTTCCTGAAATGGAAACGAGGGTTTCTGAAATGAGGCGCTATTCACTGAAGATAGTGATGTTGGAAGAAATAGCTGATTTTTATGTTTAATTCATAATTCTCAGTCATACTATGATTATAACATTTATACCCTTATATGCTATAACTATATTTCAATATTTAATTCTATTTCTTGGAGAAATGTATTAAAGGAATAAAAACTATATGTATTGTAGTAAATATGGGATGGACTTTAACATCAAGAGAAACTGAGAAGTGTGGATGTGTGGAAGAAACACACGTTCATGATGATTTTCCGACAAGTGATACAAGTTTAATATTCTGCAGGGAATGTGAAACTAAAAAGGTAGAAGAAGAGAAAAAAGGGGAAGAAGAAAAAAACCAACATATGCAATAAGTTTATTCAGGCAATAAATAATATAGAAACTAAATTAGTTCTGCGAAAAGAAGTATATCAGGCCGTAGTTGGCCGCCACCGTGGCCAGCGTGGCGTTGTTGGCCGAGGCGATGGAGCCGTTCATGGCCGCCGTGGTGCGCTGCTGTCCAGCTTTGAGGCCAGCTCGGTGGTGACTCGGTCGTCCAGGGACTGGGTGGCCGCCGCGTTGTTGCCGGAGGCTGCCGTGTTCACCGCCAGGTCAGCCACTTGCGCGTAGGGTGTCAGAGCGAGGGCCAGCTGCCCTGCAGTGACGTGCGTGCCGTCAGTTACCTCTCCGTTGTCCAGGACCTCCGGGATGTTTCCCGTGACAGGTCCTTCAAACATGTTTTCTTAGGAGTAGTCGTTACACGAATTCGTAACGATGGGGTGTTGTACTTTCGCAATGCGCCCCCTTGAGTCGCTATGGACCATTCGGGGTCTTCGTAGCGCTGGTTCGTATAAATAAATATCATCTCACAAGCGCCCCCGAGCCGCTATGGACCATTCGAGCAAAATCGCTGTACCGTGGAACGAGGAAGTGACCGACGGCGTCGGACACCTTGGTCTGAAAAGAAGTGAGGGAAAGCATCCTTCACTTATGATGAATTGACCGATGGCGTCGGTCAAAACACTTGGGACACAGTACTGGCACCTCGGGCTGTAGCGCATGAGGAATTGACCGGCGAAGCTATGCATTGTGTGCATAGTCTTACAGGACAAAGCTTGTGTCATGGGGCGACACGGGTCATGAGACACCTCGGAGACTCAAGTATATGGGTATGTGTTTTTTTGACGTGGCCGTGCCGGGAGGTTGGTATAAGGGGTATGAATCGCAGGTGTGGTTCGGGGTATGGCTCGGGGGTATGAATCGGGGTATGGCTCGCGCGCCTCTGAACTCTTGCTTTGTGGCTTTGGACACTGCAAAGCTCCCGTGCGCTGGCAACTGGATAGCCGTGAGAATTTGGACCGCTTAGTTGCTACAAGCCACCCTGGGGCGCTTGTGAGTGGCCTGAACTAGACAGCTGCCACTCTGCGTGAGTGGGTTAGCGAAAGCTGCTGCGCTAGGTGGAAAGCGCGGAGCCACTGTTTGAGGCGAACGCCATGGCCACCTCCACTTGGAGTTCAAGCGACCCGCGTGCTCACAGACCCAAGCAAGCGTTGCTGAAGGGGAAGCGCCGCTGCCCAGTCAGGCCAACCAGCGTAAGGGCAGGACAGCGTGACATCCTCAAACGGCAGCCGCGCAGAGGCTAGTGGGCCTCACAGGTGGTGTACCGTGTCCCACCTTCTGGCGAACTTCTGCGAAAAGAGCCGCGAGCTGGTTCCTGCAATGCTTCTCTTTGAGTTTTGTGTCTTCTGAGGATTTGGGCGGCATAGCTTCGCTAGTACTGCCCAGAGCACATGAGGCTCTTGGCTGCAAATGGCAGCAGAAGGGTATGAATCGGCGTATGAATCGGGTATGAATCGGGGGTATGAATCGGGGGAGATTTTTTCGACCGGAAAGACACCAAGAGTAGCACAAAGACAGCTTGTGTTTCACTGCGACAGTGGCCCAGGACAGACAGCTGTTTCCACCGCGTCGGACAGACTGCAGGAAGCAACCTCCAAGTTTCAAGCTCAGCAGCGGCACCCCCCGCCACAGCGCCCCGCAAGTCCCAGCGTCTTACGTCAAGCTGCACCCCCCCCGCCACAGCACCACGGATGCTACAGACAACTCTAGTACCAGGACATCCGCAGGATTGCTCTATAACTCCATCCATTGGCACTTTCCATTGAAAATAGCAAGCCGAGACCGAGGTGGGTAACCGAGTGTCAAGGAACACCACTTGAGCCAAAATGGCCCCCCACGAGTAACCAGTGAGTGTGCGAGTGGACATGTCAACATGCAAATGCCACAGTTCTTGCAAGTTCCTTTTTCTTGTGTTTTTTTAAGGGGTATGACTCGGGGTCTGGCTCGGGGGTATGGTTCGGGGTATGATTCGGAGGTATGGCTCGCCCAAGCCCCACCTCCCACGAAGACTCAAGAACTGACACGGTAAAAAAACACAGACCCATATTTAAATACCAAAAAATCAGGAATCGATATTACATAAATATTAATGCTGTGCAATTATTTTACGAGCATGAGCTTGATAAATATTAATACTTGAATATAAGATAGACTAAAACCATACTATGATTATAACATTTATACCCTTATATGTTATAATTATAATGTAAGTAAAGCGTGTTATATACTGAAGATAAAATCCTACAAGGAGGACCACGCCTATTAAAATATATGATGAAACTGATGAAACGAAGGAGGAGAGTGATGTTGTTGCTGTTCTATTTTTTGTCCGAGAAATGGACAAATCGTTTTTAGACAGTTCGATTTTTTTTGATGACACATATTTTTGTTGCAATATATTTTGCAAAATGTATTTTTTTGAAATGGATGAGGTGAGGAGATTGAGGAAATGATATTTTGAAGGGTAGTTGGTGAAATGAATGAGGCGAGGAGGAAGGAGAAAGGATTGCGAAAAAAATGGAAAAAATGATGAGAAAAAAGCGGATGATGTGGACAAAAAGGAATGTAGAAAAATGATGAAAACGAATAAGGGTAGAAGATGGAAGATGAACAAAAATGTAGGGTGGGGTGTATGGATGAAAGCAATTTATTGCTAGGCGTGGCCCTCCACAACTTTTTTGCCCCCGGGGCTTAAAAACGATTTGTTTGGGCTAAACAAATCGTTTTTGCTCCCGGGGCTTAAAAACGATTTGTTCGGGCCGAACAAATCGTTTTTGCACCCGGGAGCGAAAACGATTTGTTTTGCCCGAACAAATCGTTTTTAAGCCAGCGGGGCAAAAACGATTTGTTGGGCCCGAATAAATTGTTTTTCAGCCCCGGGAGCAAAAACGATTTGTTGGGCCTGAACAAATCGTTTTTAAGCCCCGGGAGGAAAAACGATTTGTTAGCCCGAACAAATCGTTTTTCAGCCCCGGGAGCAAAAACGATTTGCTGGGCCCGAACAAATCGTTTTTTGGCCCTGGCTGCCCCGCTTCGATTCAAAAGTAAATGTCGGCCCAGCCAGCCCTTTCCAAGAGGCCTGCGTGGTGACTCGGGAAAGTGTGTAAAGCCATCCCTCGAAACGGAAGTTTGAGGGGCCTCGAATCCTCCTTGCGGGGTGACGGCCAAAACAGATTGTGAGGCTACTTGCAAGCCCGGGGTATTGTTTTTTGGCCCGGGAGCGAAAACAACTGTTGGGCCCAAATCACTTGAGAGCAACATATTGTTACACGCTTTTGACGCTCCAAAAAATATTCAGCAAATCTCTTAATTAGTCAAGTCCGCCGGCCCTTCCGCAAGCTTCCGCGGCCTGCAGAAAACCTTCCGCGCGGATTGATTTCAGCGCTCCCTTACTTAAATTGCTTTGAGCATTCTTGATCGCTGCTCATTTGTCTGAGAAAGCTAGCTTTCAATTAGTTGCCGTAACACGGAAGTTCCGTCTAAACTTCCTTTGATTATCTGGTCTTCTACGTGCCTGATATCCCCGCAAACTTCACTGAATTTCGGGTTTTGGCGCCTGGGGTGTGGGCTGAGGTGCACGGGGGGCGCGGTGGCCCGGAGCGAGAATCGGCCGCTGAGGCGCCAGGTGCCCAGCTCCGTCTCGAAGGGCGAGAAAATCTTCACCAACCGCTCGCGCTCGGCCTAGCAGAACCGTTTTATCCTGTTTTAACTCATGCGAATCTAACGAAATCTAACGAAATCTAACGAGCATCTAACGAAATCTATCAAATCTATATAAATTTATCGACTCCGACTCAACTCGTTCACCAAATGAGACTCTCAATCCGGAGCGCAAAGCTCTTCCAGGCGTTGCGGGGCAGCACCGCGTCCTTGGGCAGCAAACCACCCAGGGGGATGAATTGCACCCTGTCGTCCACGTCAAAGCACAACACCTTCACGTCCATAAAGCACAAATTCCGAAGACCAAAGGTCGCATCGATGTCCGCCACATCACCCTCATCCTCCAGCAACACATAGCTCCGAGGATCTTCTCTGGAGGCCATCCGTACAAGCATCACGGCCATCACTGCAAGGAACATCACCACGCTGACCGTCACCTCAAGCGAAGTCAGACATACTCGGACTTTGCCTCTCCTTCTCGCAAAAATGACCATCTTATCATTCGGAAATTCGTATTTGTACTGTCTTCAAAGGGTATTGTGAATTCCGAATTCCAGTTGCTTCCAAGGCACCGCCCATTCCATGGAGACTCCATCATAAACAGCTTTCACCAAGTAAGCGACCAGTGCCACAGTGGCCGACCTTGCCACGGACGCCGTCCAGCTCCCGGCCGTCCCGAAGACACCCAGGACCAAATACAGCAGCACAAAAAGAAGCAGCTCCTGGAGAAACAGACTTAAACTGTTGCTTTGTTGCTTTTCGCAAAAATGGCATCGCGACAAATAAAACCAAAACTGAAGGTTGAGAAAGTGTGTCACACAGTGCGTCACGATGTGTGTCCTTGAATTGGCTTTGGGCGATCAGGTTGCCACCTAAGAGCGCCAGGCCCCCCACAGTCAGCTTCGTCGGCATCTCTTTGTCGCCCGACAGCAGCTCCAAATGTTCCAGCAGGTCCTGGACGGAGCTCACGCGGGCGAGGCCGCCCGATGCCTCGGATGCCTCGGATGTATCGGAGGCTTCGAAGACATATTGGCCAAAGGACACATCGTACCAATAGAGTTTGTACTTCGAACTCGAAGTGCTCGCAGTGCTCGAAGTCATCTCCTGCCCTTTTCCATGCGATATGGAGTCATATGGAACTCGAGACTCGAACTATCTCGAACTGAAAGACTTATGGAACTTGAGCCATCGCACAGATCTGTGATCTTCGCAATCTCCGTTCAGCGCGAAAAGATATGGCCACATTTTGGTTGCAGTGACTGCAGTGGCTTTGAGTTGGAAACGATGGCCCGCGGTCTTGTTCCAAGTCCGCTTCACACCTTCCAACGCAAAGGCTCAGAGGCTCTGGCACGTGTGCTCGATTGAATTGCGCCGTGAGATGCCTTTGGCAAACTCACACTGCCATCTTGGCAGATAGCACCGCTTTGTGCGGTGATCTTACCCGTTTCGTGCAGCAAATTACCCATGCGATTGGCCGGGTCAAGGATTCCATGCACATGTGAGGGCTGCGAGCAGCGCAAAAGGGAAAGCACCTAGGTCAAACCAAAACAGACAGAGCGGAGTGTTGGGGGCAGTGTGGGCGTTTGCATTTCTCCAACTTGGCCCGCGACTTTGGAGAGCAGCGTCTACAACAAAGGCGTTGCTCCCAAAGGAAGTCGACTCTGTCTGATTCAAAGGCACCGCTTGCGATGTGCTCGAAGTGGTCGTGGTTGGAGCGACCGTTGTGCTCAAGGTAGTTGACCCAACCCAAGCTGCTGTGGTGCTGCCTCTCGTGACGCTTGTCTCCAAGTCTGCGGATGCTAGCGAGTTGTCAAAACTGCTGGTGGTTGTGACACTTGTCGTGGTGTTCGTGACCGTCGTCACTGTGATTGTCGTCACTGTGACTGTCGTGACTGTGGTTGACTGAGATGTCGTCTGAGACGTCTCAGGCGACGTTGTCTCGGAGGTGTTGGACGCCGAGGCAGCTTGCATGTCCTGACCTGTGCCCGGAGCAGTGGTTTCCGTCTGAGCGACACCTTCAGGTTCTGGTTCTGCAGTCGTCACGTGGCAGGCCTCATGCAGCTCTTCACCTGACCGAGGGAGGTTGATGCCCATGTAGTAAAGAGCTGCATCCAAAAGTGGGGTGCAGTCAGCTAGCACATCTGGCCGGGCCATGCAGTCAAAGGTTTGCCAGTCTGGGCAGATTGTGTCATACGGATCCCCGCCCATCATCACATTGGTGATCAGCCCCTCCAACGGCAAACAAATCTGGGGGCACGCTGAAATACATGTCGGCGCATAGTCCCTGATCATGACCAAGAACGAGCTCTGAGAGCATGGCTCGTCCAGCTTCCTGACAATCGGACTTGGGCTCGGACTTGGGCTGCCCCCGGCAAGCCCAATGAGCAAGAGCCAGATCATCCTACTAGAGTCGGCAGCCAAAACTCTGCTGGGCCGGCTGGCATGTCTGTTTGTTATCTATGGCCCGTTTCGGACCCATTCGCTCGCTCTCGCGCGCTCCCACCCCCATTTTGCACAGAGTCTGGGATATGCATTGGCATCACTCGCGCACGCACGCCTTTGCACCCGTCGATCACGTGTGGATCGATTGGGCTCGCTTAGCCCACAAGCTCCTTGTGCACCTTGAAAACCAGAATGAGTCGAATGAGTCGGTGGCAGCATGGAGTTTGATTGAACTTGGCTCGTGCCTATGGTGTGTTCAATGTACGACCAATGCATTCGGCTCCTCTGAGAGAAGCACATAGCTCACGGCGAAGGCAGTGACAGAGAAGGCGTTGGGCAAGTAGATAGGGGGCCTAAGAGGCCCCATGCCACATGGCTCTGCGCATCTCGCTCGCACTCCTTTCCTCTAATCTGAGGAATCTGACTCGTGGCATGGCTCTGTGCCGCAGTTGTCCTCAAAAATCAATGAATCAGAACCTTTGCCACTGGGCTCAAAAAGTTGGCAACTCTGATCCTGTGGGCTCCATCCTTGCCTGTAGACTTCCAGGGTGGAACCTGGCAATCGGCAACTCAACGGCTTGGGGCCATCAAATGGTGTGCAAAATATGCGACATCGTGCAAGCCGCGCTTTGGGTCGAATTTCAGCTTCCAAGGCAGATTGAGCCAGGGCATTGCGTTGAGTGTGGCTCACATGCCAGCCCGTGGGAATGTCAAACTGCTTGTGTGGGTCGCAGGCAGTCCCCAACGGGTCCTCCAAACAGCTTTCTAAAGCCTCTACAAACTGAGCACCCATTTCGGCCACATGCACTCAGCCGGCCTGTGCAATAGAATCTTCGCGTCAGGCCCTCCATGATTTGAACCTCGCTTGCCATGCCAAAGTCCTGATGCACCTGAAGCGCCCGCTCCTGTCGAGTCAACTTCTGTTGGAGGTCCAAGGCCTGAGTGATGAGCATTGTTTGAGGTGGACTGCGCGCTCGGCTTGGGCGCTGTGCCTTGAACTGTGAGAGCTCGGCTGCAGAGCCGAACCCGAAGTGGATCTGACAGGGCTCGAGCTTGCTAAAGTTCAGGCCCCGCAAAATATTGGGCCGTTTTCTCCGGGATGCTGTTCCAACGTTTCTGGGAGTTTTCCCCCACGGCCCGGTTTCGAGTTTCGAGCGGATTCAAAGTGGTTTGGGGTGCGGTTTTGGACGGTTTTGGATGGGTTCCAGGATGCTTGTTTCTTTCAAGTTAGTCTGGGGCTTGGTTTCTGGCCTCCATGTCCAGTGTCCTGACCTTGTCCCATTCATCAGGGTTGTCAATGAGCCTCGGGATTGTTCCGTCGCGTCTCTCACAGCCATGGGAAGACGAGTCTTTTCTCAATTGCGGCGGCAAAACTCTGAAAGGAACACCTAACCAAGCGGTTGCCCGAGCACATTTTCTGCGAGGGTGCGGTTTGACGGCCTCACCCTTCAAGGGCTATGGCACATGGCTTCAAAAGCGTCATCAGTCACTTAAAAAGCTTGGGGCAAACGAGCGTGACGTGGTCATGTGCCGCTCATGCCCCAAGTTCCATCAGTGTCTGCACTGCGTCGTGCACACTGCTCGCTTCTACTCTTCGTCGCCCGTCGCCCACGATCTCCTCAGTTCAATGAGCTAAATCGGGTACACCAGCCAAAGCAGCCATTTGTTGCTTCTCCCAGCCGGAAAGTTGTCCCCTGCCCCATCGCACGTGTCGACATAACCGATAGCCATGAACAGGCGCCTGCATCAGAGGGTGTCGTGCATGCACCTGTGAGACCCTAGTCGGCTCCCGCAAGAAAGCCTTGATGACATAAGGTACCTGCAGCTTGTGAAACTTAGTAAAGAGCAACCACGTGCCAAGAGGCAATTCTCACTGGCCGGTCGCGATGTGAACCTTCCAAATATTGGCTAAGGTCGGCAATGGTATCATCCTCAGGAAAGCGGAAAAATATAAATCGTCCCTTTCACACCCTGAGGCTGTGGCAATACAAAGTGCCTGACTCCAGCGAGTTGGGTTGAGACGCGCCAAACCAGCCTGAGGCATCCATGTTGCCCAATCCGCATGTGGAAATGCACAAAATGCGCTGAAATGCACCAAATGTGTGACTAAGAAGCCCCGATGATGCCCCCATACCGCTTCCCAGCATCCTGCCACATCCACCTGGCGGGCGCGAGCAAAGACCTCGCCTGGCGCGGGTCCGAGCCTCGCGCACAAATGCGGCTGGGCCATCAGCTCCTCGCGTGACGCTCGATCGTGCGAACCGAATGATATCGGCGATATCGGTCGCCGCGTCGCCTCAGTCGAAGACGCGCGTGAGCTAGGGGTGGTGTAGGCGACATGCAGGGTGCGGAGGCTTTCCATGAGGTCTTCATCTCTTTCAGCTGCGTCCCGCCAGGCATCTATGGCCAGCAACTCCTCCAGAGCTCGAAGAACCTGAAAATCAAAGTAATCAAAGGTCGCTGTTCAAATGTGCTTTTCATGACATGTCTGGGGGGGGAGGGGGATGGGGGATGGGGGGCGTCCCCGCCTGGTGCTGGTGGTAGGGGAAGGAGCCGTGAGCAGCGAAAAGGAAATGCAGCAGTTGCGACTTTGGCTCCAGCTTCGCCAGCTCTGGCAGCTCCTCAGCCTCGCGACTCTGGCGACAAAAACCCGTATCCGATCGTATCCGTAGAACCGCACGAAACCGTACGAAACCCGTAAGCTCGCATTCCAAACAGCCGGGCTTTCCCCTAAAAAACAACAGGTTCGCGGAGTAGAGGGTGTAGTTTTTGCTGCCCGCCGTCAACTGAAAGCACGGCCATGCTGAAGTGTGGCAACAGCTTCGCTTGAACTGCGCTGTGTGGACTTGAATTGATTGAGCAATGGGAACTGCAGCTCGGCAAGTGGCAGCCTTCAGCAGCTCCATTGTTGTCGTTGCTATGGAAAGCCAGCTCTCCACACCAATGCCGCGCGTGAATTGCTTCTCGGACGTATGACTACATGCCAGGGAGCAACTCAAGGCTCACCTCGAGAATCTCAATCATTCGCTGAGCGCTTTCCTGGCCTGTGCTAGCCAATCGTGCCGATGGCTAGCACGAGCATCTTGATCGATGTAATCCGGTATCACAACTTTGCGTTGCGAAGCTGGAAAGGCCGGACGTTGTTCACTTTATGCTTTGGGGAGCCCGTCGGCAGATTGCCACTTTGAGCTGACGCATCCAGCCCTTCTCGACAAGGGCCCTGATGCCGGCCGTGTCTGAAGCCGCCGCGGACTGGGACCTTGAAGAGAGCCTGGAACTTGGAGCTTTGTTGGAGGTGAGATGTTAAAAGATGTTAGTTCTATAGAGAAAAAGGAAGGACGCACAGATCAGCAAATGGCTTCAAGATATGCGGCGTGCCCAGCACAGGCCAACGCACCCGCCTCGGGAGCTGAGATCAGGACCCGAGCAGACAACGTCGGAGGCTGACATTTTCGGTTCTTATAGGCCTTGGCTCTGGGTCTGCGCGTTGGGCGAGCTCAGGGCTGCCTGCATCTTCGCTCGGGATACCGACGCAAGTGGCGTCGCCCGTGGGGCTTCCACATCGCGGCGCCGCGGCCGGTGGGGGGAGCTCTCCCTGCCTCTTTCCATTGGGCGAAGGCACCGTTTGCACCGTGCACGGATGGAGCTTGGTAGAGCTTGTCGCTGCAGCTGTTGATCTCAGGCTCGCGTCGGAGCCAACCGCACGTCTTGCAAAGAGCGCGTTCACCTCGAGCTTAAGAGCCTTGAAGGAACGCGTTATAGACTTGTTTGCAATTATGTGCTTCGTCGGTGTCCCCCCGCCGTCAAAGGACAGCACGGGCTCTGTCTTGCTGCTGCCGGTTGGTGCCAAGTCCCTGAACGCCCAATTGGAAAAACACTTTCCGTCACAGACCGCCGAAGCAAAACTTTCTTGCCATCCTCAGAGGCGTGCTCCACAAAATGCCACAAGAAGTCACTCAGCGCCTCGTGCTGCATCTCCCAGCATGCCAACGGTAGTGTGGGCACCAATCGTCTAATTCCCTCGGGGCTGGAGATGGGTTGGCCTCGTCCACCGTTATCCAGTCGAACAAGGCTAGACTCAAACCTAAACAATTGTGCACGCAACCTGTTGCAAAGTGTTTGCCCAGTGTGTTCCCGCATTCCCCTTTGCTTGGCTCCCGGATCAGTCGTGAGCAAAGTGGGTCTTTCAGCCTGAACGTTCACTGTATATTTGCTTGGTCGTCATCCGTTGCTCGAACACTGGTCTTGTTCTATGCTGCTGCTGCTGCTGCTGCTGCAGTTGCAGTTGCTGCTGTCATCCTTGTTGCCAGTGGCGTTCCCATTGTTGCTGCGGCACGCGTGCCGACACAACAAGCAATGCGCGGTTGAAGGCGCACGAGGTAAGGTAAGTTCTTGTAGGAGCAATTGGCACGGAACGGATTGAAATTAGAAGGAAGTCGCTTCTGCGAATCTTGAAGCCAGCTTTGGTTGCAAGCAATGTAAGAAGGCCGGCTGACTGCGCCTGTCATCTTGCCAGTCAATGCAACAACAGCGCACCGCAAGAAAGCACTATCGCCAGTCCTTTCCAATTGTGCTTGCCACTGCTGGGCTCTTGCTTTCGCGATGCTTGCTCCAAGGATGGCCGTGCCAGCGTCAAATGAAGCTTGGGGCATCTCTAGAAAAGGCTGAGAACAAGGATGCCAGCAAGACTTAGGCGGATCCCCACGTCTGCAACCATCGGGACCTGCAAATACATTTGCGTACAAGTCAGCGCGTCTCACACAAGCCATGTCTGAAAATTATGTCCCACTTCAAACTGGGGCCTGGAAACGCTTTGGCCTTTTTGCGCGCCACTAAGGTTTATGCATGAGTTGACTGGCGCACTGTCGTGTCACTTTCATTCACTGATTTTAGTTTCGCACGCATCGCTTTCTCGTAGCGCGATAGCCCGACCTGGAACTGAACGATGAGGGCCACCGCTTGACAGAGCTTTGTGAGGGCCTCCGCCGCGGCGGCCTGCGGTTCGCACTGGAAGTCCAGCTGCTGCAGCTCCGCTGTCGCCTCAAGCACCGCCTCTAAAGCTGAGCTCCTCACGGTGCGAAGGGGACCGAAGGGGACAAGCAAGCGCAAAATGTCCCAACGCGCTCCAATATGAATACCTGATGTCGGTCTTGGCTTTTCTTGGGCAGTCTCCCCACTTCCCTGAGCCAACCTCCAACCTTAAGCCAGCAGCCAACCTCCCTGGAGAATACGCCCTCGTCACCAGTTCCTGAATTTGAATTTTGATGGAACGGAGAGTCCCAAACATGCGCCGCTCGCCGGTAGAGTTTGGAGCCGCGCCGCCCGGTGCCGAGGCTAAGGCAAACAAAGAAACATGCGCGATGGATCTATTTTCGGGCGTGCAACTCTCCTGCCATGCGGCACGGCGTGCGCCTGCGCAGAGCTGGCCGCTGACCACGGGATGAATTGTATGCAATGTATCAAAATGCAACTGCCAACCGCAACTCGCGTGGAACTACCGACTGCATGATACACAATATCCAAGGGATAGAATACGCTCTTTGAGCCTTGCCCGGGGTCGGCTTCTCGCCGAGCAGCTCCCGCACGTCCCGCATGTCCTCTGGCAACATGTCCAAAATGGAGGCCTCCTGTGGCACGCACTTGGCACGCGCTTGGCGCGTACGCTTACGAGACTCTCCCCCGGTGACTCTCCCCTCTCCCTCTCCTCAGCCGCATCTCGCCAGACCTGCTCTTTCAACAGGATCCGGAACACGCTGCTCGCTTGCCTAAGGGCAGTCAGGGTGATATGTGCCATTCATTATGCGCGCCCCGCCGTCGGTGGCACTTCCGGCTCTGGGAGAACTCGGCAAGGAAAGTCATCACCTCGAACACGCCGCAATGCCGATACGATACGTGGTTTCGTGTTACGTCACTACGTGTCGACATACCACATGACGTGACTCGTGTCAAGTCTGCGCTGCATATACTCGTGCGCCTGGCGCTTGTGCTCGAGCTCCAGCAGCAACTCTGCATGACTGCTATCTGCACCTCTAGCCGCTCTCAATCGCTCTCCGCGTCGCCCTCCCGTCCCTTTCAGATCTTTCTTGCATCCTTTGGCTTTCCGCTTTCGAGTTCCTCTGGGTCTCTTCGTATCTCCCGCATTCTCCCGCTCTGAGCCCGGCGGACGGCGCCGCGACGCAGCAGCTGGAATGCTTCTGCCGCGTCGTCCCGGCTCGCCGCCTGGACACATGCTCATGGCAAGCGCACCGCATACGCGTTGCGCATGCCGAGGTGTGGATCAGCAACTTGAGATATCCAATGCGACTTTGAGATCATCCAGGCCAAGAAAACAAGCGGAGCTTCATGGCACTGCACTGTCAGACATGGCCTTGGCTTTTCTTGACTTTTTGGGGCACTTGAACAATTCGCGCCTTAGCCAAACGGCCAAGCCCGGCAACACGTCACCCACAACAACCACAAAGCGGAACGAGAGTCATGATTCACGCCCCTCGTGGGCCTTGAGGCAGTGCAGGATAGCTTGTTGGCCATCATGGAGCAAGCGCTTTGTCTCTTCCATTGCTGGGCTTGATGCGCAAGTTACAACAAATGAGAAGAGCAAGGCAGAAAAGAGATATGTTTCTCTCTCCCTCTCTCTCCCTCTCTCTTGAGCTCCGGCCATCTGGCCGGCCATCTCTAAGCTGGCCGCCATTCCAAAACATCCCACTCTGAACCCTCCACCTCAAGGGTCTCAAAACCGAGCCTCTCCAAGCCTCTCCGAACTCTCCGAACTCTCCGAGCTCTCCGCATCGATCTTGAGATGAACGGAGAGCTTCGGCCACCCACGCAACTGAGCCTCACTTCGAGTTGCAATTTGAAGGCCTTCTCCAATCATTTTGCGCCTCCAGAGTGCCAT
Organism: Effrenium voratum; assembly: GCA_963377175.1. Classification (NCBI taxonomy): domain Eukaryota; class Dinophyceae; order Suessiales; family Symbiodiniaceae; genus Effrenium; species Effrenium voratum. The sequence continues at coordinate 21,994 of CAUJNA010003840.1, read as the reverse complement.
ACATCCGGCCATCAACTTTCACTTCCTGAGGCTCGCATGGCTTTCAAGGGACCTTCTTGCGGTCTTGCCTGCCCTGCCAGGCAAAGCCGGAAGGACTGGTAAGGCGCCCCGTAGCAAATGTAGTCCCTGGCACAAGCTTGACACAGGATGCAAATGCCGTGTTCCGTGAGACGGCGCGTCCCTTGCAAGCTGAGCCGCAACTTTGGCTCTCCCACGTGGTTTTTGGGGCACTTGGTGCCGTTGGGCCTCGGACATGGGCCGGTCTCCCTTGGCCATTCGAACATTCCGTGGCTCAGGACCCGACGGGGTGCCAGCAATTGGTGGAGACTTCTCTGGCTCAATGAAACCTGCGCTTGTCAGAAGTTTCAGAAGTCAGAGTTCTCATTTGGTGTTGGGGCTCTGGCAATCGAAAAGCTTGACGGGCAGCCCGAATTTCTGCCAAGAGGAATGAGCACGTATGGAAACTGAATGAACATAATGAAAATTTAGACTTCGCATTGTATGATCTAAGTAATTTGTCCGGATTTTTATTTTAATTTCGAATAATGACTATTGAAAATGAGACATCTGTGAAGTGATGCAGCAGCCGTGTCCTGCGTCACGAGCTCCCCCCAAATGTCCCGCTCCTCAGTAGCTCGATGCAAGCTTCTCACCGCCGCCTCTTCCCGCCTCAATGCCAAAGGACAAGCCAATCTTGCCATAGCCATGGGAACCTGGCGATGGAGATTCTGCTTAAGAATGGAAAACTGGTCCGGCCATCAAAGGCTTCGTTGCACCAAGTCTGGTCGCCTCGGCAATCAGCCTTTCGATTCGATGCCAGGCTTGGAAGCTAGGCTGCCAGCCGAAAAGGTAATATCCACCGCATCGACCGGTAAGCTCTTCCAATGGCCTTGGTCACATGTCAAATGCCAAAGAATGTCAAAGAATCAAATGAGTTTGCAAGAGTTTGCAGGAGTCTTGCATTTTGGTCCAGGTCTTGAGATTCAGATGATTCAGGCTGGTACGTCACAGCTGCCAATGCACGGCTGCCGAGCTCAGTCTTCCACTCTGTGAGGCCTGGCGTGTCCGTGCCATGTTTGATGCTGCGAAATCCCTGTGAGGCCTTTGTAGGGCCAAAATGGCGGCGGTGGGATGCAGGGCTTCCCCGGCCGACTGCCTCGAAAAGGAGATCTAAGACGAAAACCATAAAAACCACACCTCGCTTTCGACGGGAAGTGCAGCGGAAACCAACATGCAAAACGCGATCCTATCGGAGCTAAGATCCGTACTCTGCGACCGGCCCTCGCCGTAGTAGCTGCAAGCTTCCTCTCCCGAGGCTTCAGACGGACGCATGGCTTCAGCTTAGCCTCACAAGTCTTTCTCTTGGCATGGCCTGGCTCGGCACAGGGATGAGCGGGTTTCCCAAAACCTTCAGCTTCACCTCCTGCGTACATCAAATCTGGTCGCAAAGAAGCACGGCATCGAATCGCAGTGCTTTGATTTTGGACAGCCGAACAGCCCTTTCAGGTGAAACGGGCAAGCGATGCAAACGCTGCTCCACTTTAGAGCATGCGCTTTGACCATCTGCCCAGGACCGCGCTGGCGACAGCGGTCCGTCACGCAGGGTCGCTTGCGATTTCACGAAGAGAGCAGAGACAGACTCCAACTTGCAAGACTTCCGTGACATTTCTGATCTTACAATATCTTACAATATCTCACAATATCTTACATTGTGTCCATGTGCGTCAAGCAGGGCCCGTGGGCCCCATCTTGGTGTAAGACGTGGCCTCGATGGCCCTGTGCTCACGCAGCAGCTCTGCAATCTGCGCGCGCTCCGCGGTTCTAGTGTCGCCGTTTTGTAAAACCACGCCCAAAGGTGTACGACCATGGCTGTCCACTGCGTTGACATTGCAGTCACGGAACTCCAAGAGAATCTTTGCGATGTCCACATGGCCCATGAGAGCCGCAATGTGCCTCAAGAAGCCAAACTTCTTAAATCTAGTTCTCCCATGTTCTCTGCCTGCTTGTTGTGCCGTCTTTACCAAGTTGCAAGGGTGTCCGGCCAAAGTCATCCCTCACGTTTGCATCTTCCACGGCATCAAGGTACATCTCGAACTCTTTCGTGTTGCCATTCCTGGGACTTGTGTGGCTTGTGCGAAGCCAATGTGCTGAAAGGAACGTGATCAAGCAATTGGACAGAACCGATCAATCAACCTGAAACATATCCTATCTGAACGGTGTGTCGTTTCTGCACAAATATTTGCATCTTGGGCTCTCAGCATGAAAGAACATGCACAGCTTCGCATTTTCATAGAAAGCTCTGGCTTTTGCCGCGGCATCCATGACGGGACAAATCTAGAAACTGAGCAATTTGCCGCGCCACGCATCGCATGTGCCTTTAGGGATCATGCATCGTCTTGAAGAGTGTCAATGTTGTCAATGTTGTCAATGTTGTCAATGTTGTCAATATGTTTTGTTGCCTCAGGCTCCGTATCATGCATCCTTCTGTCCTCAGAAGCAAGCTTGGCTGGATCACCGACGCGGAACCGCAAGGCCTGGCGACCTCGGGAGAAGGGTAAGACACATACCACCATCTCTACACAGTATGATTCAACATGCTATGATATGCTATGGGTATGCCGCTTTCTGAAGCCTGCGTCGCACTGCTGGTGGTTGATCAGCTCCGTCCCGTCGCTGGGCCTGGCGCACTGGCACGCAGCGCGTGAGTTGCAGTGGGCTGCACCCAGGCGCCTCTCGCTGCCTTGGAAGGGGTGGATGCAGAGCCTCAGTGACTCAGGCTCGTGATGGCTTTCCTACGTCTATGGATTGCAATTATTCGAACGGTCCGACGCAACTCAAGTGCCTCATCTACTTTGATTCACGCCCTGCTTGTGCAATGTTTTCTCTTGGGGGCAGGCGTGGTTGGCCCCGTGGACTGTATGACGAAGCCGGCCAGGCGCTCATCTTCCGCGAGCTTCCGGTACCCAAAGGAGTGCCTCGAAAAGAGAGCGAGGCATAGACAAATCGGACGGCATGGGCCATGGATGCGATGCGTTCGTGCCCGCCCGGCCTGGTAGACAAGCAGTCGGCGGGAAACGCCATGCGCGGCTCGGAGGAGGCATCGGGGCCCGTCTCCGGATGGGCGCATTGCCGGCCTTGGAAAGCTTGCAACCCGCAAAGAAACAAAGAACGGCGGTTTCCCCAAGCCGCCCACCTAGCTGGAAACGAGACACACCGCCAGACTTCACAAACTTGATGTTCTTGGCCTGGCCGCTTTTAGGCGCACAAAAGAACAAACACACATTGAACAAACTACACACTCCGTTGTTGCGCTAAGCGCTTGTCAGGCTCGTCATCACAGCTAGAGAAGACAAGCCTGCCGTCGAGGCATGCCGATGCTGAGGCCCCGAGCACGCTCAAGCGACTCAAGCCACTCAAGCCACCCAAGCCACTGAAGCCACTTTTTCAGGTTCTGACACAGTGGAGTCCTCACCGGTGACATCCTCAGATGCCTTGACCTGAGCCCAAAGGCAACATCAGCCAGGACTGGCTTTGAAGGCACTATGTGCCAGGCGCACATCCCACTTGAGTGGACCAGTGTGTCTTGAACGCCTCCAGAGGCCTTAGCTAGCTTCAGGCAAACCCTGTCCCGAGTATGTCACGTGCCTGCGGCTTTGGCGCCACAGGTGCCACTGGCGGATTGTAGGACGCTACTTCTACTGGAACCTCCACGTGCGCAGCCTGGCGTGTAGATTGTTTCGCCCGTGGCGTGCGCACGTCACGGCCTCCGAGGTCTGAAAGCGATTGATGGCTTTGTCTCCTGACCGCGCATTCGCTTGCCACGTGGTCACGCATGGCCATGCATGGCCACACATGGCCACACATGGCCACACGGCATGGCCTTCGCAGCTGGAGTGCGTTGTCAAACGGGTGCCATCCACCGCCCTGAGAAGCGCAGTGAGGGAGTGGAGAAAGTGGAGAAAGTGGCGAGAGTGAGTGAGCTGTTCTTTCCGAGGGCCCGGGCTTTCCGACTGGAACCACGCATTTCCTGCAATCCCGAAACCCGTTTTTTTGAGCTAACTGCGGCTTCGCGGCTGACTTGAGCTCCTGGAGTCCAGATGCTGTAGCAAGAAGAGGTCGGTGCCCACCAGAACCTTCTTGAACAACCCGTTGCGCCTGAATCAAACGCATTGCAAATGCATTTGACATCATTCAGTCATCCCTGTTACAACTAACTATCATGCTTTATCATATATAGGTATATGTATATTATTACATCTCAGTCGCAATCGGCTAGGTCTCGTGCCCACAGGCTGCAAGAGTAATGTCGGCTTCGTCAGCGATTGCACACTTCGAACCTCAGAATGTGCCGCACGACATCTTGGACCGGACAGGCGTTCCGAGCTTCGAAGCACTTCACCTTTGGAGAGCCCACGTCTATGGGCAATGAAGTAGCTGTTGGCCAATGGCATTGAATACCATCTGCTTTGCCCTGACCAAGGTTCCTTGTGGACTGTGAGCCCCAGCCACTGCAACAAAAGCTTTTTGTTTGGGCAATGCACGCCACCGATTAGATGGCAAAACGGCGGTGACCGGCATGACGACGGCATGACGGCACCTGCAAGTTGCTGGACGTCGGTCTGTACCGGGCGCTCAACATTTCAAGTTCGAAGGGGTACAAAGTGTCCATGGACCAAAGCGACCACAGCCGCCAAAATCCAAGAACGTCCAAGAACCAAAACGGCCTTGGCTGCCGGGCCCAAACGGAGCTGAACACTGTCACCAGCCGCGAAGACTCGGATGCCCTCCTTGGAACATCAAGCTTGAGAAATTACTGAAGCACAACGGGGACATGAGAAATTATGAGAACACACGGTCTCAATGTGTCTCAGGACCACGCGAATCCTGCGCCACATTCGACTAAAGCCAGCCTGGCAAGTTTGATTCGTCACACGCATCCGCACGGATGCCACAGCAGCTGCATTCATTAAAATGTTGCATGATGTTGCATGTCGCATTGGTCGGGCGTACTGGGCACCCTCAGGCCCGACCTGGGATCTCGTCAACGCGAGAGCCGTTGCATCCGAAAGGCATCGGGGCCCGAGCGCACAAGCCGCTGTTGTGCTTCAGGATGCGAGCCTGAAAAATCTGAAAAAAAGCAGTGCAAAATAGTGCAATTCTGTGTGGCAGTGCGACATTCAGAAGCTCAGGGCCTCAGAGCCTTGCCTTAGCGCACGGGATGCAGTGATGAATGCAATGCACTTGCAGAAATCTGTGCACCGCATTGCACCTGTCACATCCTGTCACCATGTGGTTCATTTATGCATGTGTTCTGCGTGCAGCGTGCACCTGGGGCAGCTACGCAGGCGCAAGAGTAGGCAAGGGCTGAGCTGGGAAGGGCACTCCGACCTGCGCAGCCTGCCATGTTCTTCAGGATGACACCGCATGTTTGAAGCACGCAGCTACCGCAAACGCGTGCGATCGTGCGCAGCACAGCGCGCTGATGCAAATGTAAAGCTATGGAACATCTAAGGACTTGATGCGACATGATGCGACATGATGCGACATGATGCGACCTTGACTTTTGGTGCAGTTGGCAAAGTATGGGGACATGGACTGGAAGCCACGGCGGTCCAATTCAGCAGAGCGCTCCTTCAGGATTCGGAGATCCTCAGCTTGAAGCCCTGCCCTTGCCAAGTGCCTTGACGCTTCATCCTGGCGACCTTTGGTGTCAGGTAGCGCGATGCAGGACGTCTCCAAGCCGCTGTGGCGCATCGCCTGGATGGTCTCCAAGGGCCGACTCGGGCAAGGCACTGCCTGGTCCTTTGCCAGGCACCGCTTCAGCGGATAAATGGCGGCTTTGGGCAGGCTGCCGTCTGCGCCCTGCAAAGGCCCCAGTCGGGGGACATGACAAGCGCTTGCACCGCTTGCACCGCTTGCACCATCGGGTTTACACAACCGATGCACATAAACATAGCCTTCTTCAGAGGTGATGTAAGAGGTCACGTCCAGCATCATGTATGCGGGACGCGTGCGGACACAATACAAAAGATCCCTGCGTGCAGCGAACTGCCAGTCGCTGCCAAATTTGGCTGAGGACTTGGTCCAACACCGGTCCCAGCCCTTCTTCAGCAGCTGTGCTTCAATGGCACGGCCGGTGGGTTGCCAGTCCGCCTCGCTGGAAACACCAATCATCAAGTCGATGTCGCGCTCAACAACGTCCACCAAACCGCGGGAGAGCGAGCCTGACCGAGCCCCGTGGCGTAGCAAGGCGATCAAGGTCCCGCGGCACGGCCACCATTCCAAGGATAACGCTCCGAGCACATCGGCCACGTCTTGCAAAGCAGTGTGGTACAAGTCGTCGGAGATCTCCCCTGGATCTTCCATAATTTGCCAAGTGTCCTCGGAGTCATACACATCCTGCCAAAGCAAATCATAGTAACGTTGCGCCCTCCGCCAGCCAGCACCCAAGGGCCAACCCATCTCGTCACTCCCGTCGCTCCCGTCGCTCCCACTACGAATTGACATTTGTTGTTGCAGCCAGGCGCGCAAGGCATTGAACTCCAAGTTCAATGCGGAAGCTTCGCTGAACAGAACCGCGTGATTCTCTGAGCTGTCGGCCGAGAAGGTGTAGATCTGCAGCAGCAGGCGTTCGCTCTGCAGCAGCATCGCCTGGAGCACGGCCATGGGACAAACCGCTGCGACCTGGCGCTTCTTCTGCAAAATCGCCTCAACCACCTGATAGCTCGACAGCAAAGGCATGCCACTGCTGTAGAAATCCAACGTTAAGCTCCGCACCTCCTCCAAAGAAACGACTTGCCCAGAATGCCCGAAGCCCGTACTTGAGCAGCCACGTTGCAGCTCGTCCCTGCTGGAGAACGTCGTCTCTGGAATCAGCTCTTGTAAGACTTCTGGCGCCAGTTGGGCATGCAAAAAACGTCGTGGGTGTGCCAGACATGGCAGTGCCTGTGCCAACACAAACGCTCGAGCCATGCTGCTGTGAGGCGAAAGAAAGAAGTGCCAGGGCATTTATGGCATTTATACAGGGCCAGCCAAAAGACCAAAAACAACATTGCCGCAGCCCACTTGTTAATCGGCCAGCCATGCCCTTATCTGACCCTCACGCTTTGCAGCCCAAGCAACTGATCAGGATAGCATATCCTCAAACTTCCTTGTACGATTATGGCTGGAACCTCCAACTGAGGGGGGTCGTCCAACCCTGTAGAAAGTAAAGGCGGCTTGTCTTTAGAAGGGAATGTCCAGACTTGAGCTTGTCTGTGGGGTGTGCCGGTACCCTACCCCGTAAACGTGCTCGGCGGCCCGCCGAGCTCTTTAGGGGGTTGCCAAGTCTGCAACCACAAGCCGTAAGAGCGGTCATCACCACCTTGGGGTCACCGAGCTCCCTACCCTCTAAAAGTGCTCGGCGGGCCGCCGAGCTCTTTTAGGGGGTTGCCAACTCCACAACCCCATTAAAAAAGCAATTGGAAGAAGCGTGTGGCTTGCAGCCAGACACCTCTAGCGGCAAAATACCCGTTCGCACTCGGGCTACAGCTTGCAGAAAGTAAGGGTGGCCTATCTTTAAACGGGAATGTTCAAACTTGAGCTTGCTTCCCTGCAAACGTGCTGGGTGGCCCGCCGAGCTATCTTAGAGGGCTAACTGTCCAATCAAATGCCATGACAGTCGTCCACCCTGCTCCCTGCAATGTTGATATCTCTTGGTGTTGCAGCGTTTTGGCTGCCCCTGTTATAGTTAGGGCATTTGCACGAAACAGGAGACCGACCCCGTTGTGTTGCGTGTGGCCACGCCTCAGGCGTTCCCCACCTGGGGCTGCGGTCCGGATGCCTCTGGGTATCCTCTGGGTATCCTCTGGGTATCCTCTGGGTTTCTGAGGCGCCAACAGCCCGCGGAGCAAGCTGACCACCCCGGCCGTCGCCTCGTCTTCGATGCGACTTCACGCACGCTGAAAGGAGCGCAGCATGTGAACGCGCAAGCCGCAAGCAAATTGATAAGAACCCGGCAGCGGCAGACAAGAGAAACCGAGCTGCGAAATTCCAGAGTCCTTGCGTGACATATGGCATGTGTCAATCTCACAAGCAATTTACAGCCGGTCGGTCCTGCATCGGCTGCCTTCTTTTTGCCCATTGTGAGACATGCAATGCTGCGCTGAAACAGCCAATTGCTCAATGTGGCTGCGACTTTCAACTTGAGCGGTTGCTCTGTATGCTGATGCCTGGATATTCTGCTCACGCCTTCTGCTTGGTGCGACTTGTGGCCACACGCGGCCGCTGGTGGCGAGTGTCTCAAAATGCGCCTTCCCTTTTGCGACCCAGTGCAAGCCAGTCAGGTCCCTCTCGGGCTTTTTTCAAACGCCCAGGAGGATGGCAACTACTCCGAGGCCGTAAGTTGCGGCCACTGCCCATCTCCTGTACTTCAGCCACGCCGGCAGATCCTGCCAGAACCTGAGCTGCAAATTGCACAGTGGCGACGCGGACGACGGCTGCAAGGCGACGGCTTGGAAAAGATGGCAGTGAGGCCGCCAAAAGCGATCTTAGCAAAGTGAGAAAAAAACGGAAACCGAAAAACCGAAACAAATATCGGCATTAGTCGAAATATCTAGACATCTTTGAATAGTTGATGTTCATTTGCAAACTGGGGTCAAGGCTAGGCGTGTCACTTGGCGGCCCTGTGTCTCTAGGGTTTGCCGCATCGCCACCGACTGCACCTCCAAGGTGCGCCGCATGGCCTCGACACGAGTGAAGCGCAATGCGAAGCAAACGCTTTTGTGCAAACGCAGGGGCCATACAGTTAGGACAGGCCATGCGCAACTTTTTCCGGACTCAAAAGTCTAGGGTCCACCCTAGGATTTTTTGCATTTTTTGAATAAGCGCCTCAAAACAGCCATTTTAAAACATTTTTTGAAACAGTCTAAACACATTTTGATAAATATTTTTTTAGTACTGCATACCAAAACAAAAATTGAATTATTTTTTGAAAAATTCAATACACCTAAACATGTTTATTTTCAAAAACACACATTTTCCAAAATATTTTAGAAAATATATTTTTTTCAAAAGAGATAAATATATATATCATTTTAAGAAGAATTATTCAATAAGAAACAACATTTTCAATAATTCAATGAGAAGACTAATAATTAATCATTTTTCGAAATTTTGATATTCCGGAGTTGCGCATGGCCCGCCTTGTAGGATTTTATCTTCAATATATAAAACGCTATACTTACATTATAATTATAACATATAAGGGTATAAATGTTATAATCATAGTATGGTTATAATCTAAATTCAGGATAACTATTTAATTGATATATCTTTCCTCTTTCATACATCATTTTAATAATACTATTAATATCTCTCACTGTATTTTTAACATTAAACTTTTCACTTTCAATAAATAATTTAATGTTTTTTTTACATCAACCCCTTCCATTTTATGATAAATCAATGCCCATAATATGTAGTCAATAATTTCATACTTTTTCTTACTGATTTTAAGAAATGCTTTAACATAATCATAAGGCGGTATTTCATACACAGTTAAAAATATCAAAATGTCATCTTCAACATTTCTTTCATTAAACCTTTTAATATCTAAATTATATTCGATTGCGTCTTGGTAATATCTCCATTTTTTACATGTTCTGCATATATTTTCTTTACCCAAAGAATAATCAACAATATTATTAACTATTCCATTAGGTAAATTTAATTTATATAATTCCATATTTTCCTCTTTGAAGTGGCAACAGTCATAGCATTTCTTATTGATATAATTATTGATTTCGGTTTCCGCCATTACACACTATATAATAATATATAGCTTTTATTTCTTTAAATACTTTTTTCCAAGAAATAAAATTAAATATTGAAATATAAGTATAACATATAATATTTTACATGTTATTATTATATTATGATTATAATTTCAGTACAGGATAATAATTTAATTGATTTGTCTTACTTCTTTCATACATCATTTTAAAAATAATATTAATATCTCTCAATGTATTTTGAACATTAAAATTTTTACTTTCAATAAATAATTTGATATTTTCTTTAACATCTTGTCCTTTCTCTTGACTATAACACAACATCCTTAATATATCATCAATCATACCATATTTTTTCTTAGGGATTTTAAGAAACTGTTTAACATAATCATAAGGCGGTATTTCATACACAGTTAAAAATATTATAATGTCGTCTTCAACATTTCTATTATGTCTTCTTTTCAGATTTAAATGACATCTGATTAATTCTTGATTATCTCTCCATTCCTGACAAATTGTACATTCATCTTCTTCATCCATTGAATAATTAATAATATTATTCAATATTTTATTAGGTAAATTTAATTTATACAATTCCATATTTTCCTTTTTGAAGTGGCAACAGTTGTAGCATTTCTTATTGATATAATTATTGATTTTGGTTTCCACCATTTCTATTATAATATATATAGTTTTTATTTCTTTAAATACTTTTTTTACAAGAAATATTAAAATATTATTTAAATTATTATCATTTACAACTACAATTGCATCTAACACAGTAAGGAATAATATTATTCAGTTCGTGTGACAACTCGTTTGATTTACGTTGCGCTGTCAGATTTGTCATTATATTACCGTTTTTAATATCCATAGAAAAACCGCATCCGCAGTAATTACATTGATTTGTGGTATTATTTAAAAACCATTGCGCATTTACATAACCTTCTTTAGGTATTGTTCTTTTGGCTTTCCTGTCTTGTTCTTTGTAATTTAATATTTTCCTTCAAAATAACTCATAATACATTTTTGATTAAATACATCATCAATATCTTTCGTATATTTATAAAATTTGACTTTGTTTAAATCTCTACACCTTGTAATTGCAGTCCATATCCATTCTGGATAATTCTTTACCAAAAAATGGTTATAATCAAAAATTGTTATGGTGTCATCAATGCTACTGCCTTGGGCAGAATGACAAGTCGAGCAATATGCAAATATAAAATTACTTCTTATTTTATCAACTGGCAAAGACTGTAGAATTTCAGTTTTAACATTTTTCAACGTAAATATTCCATCGCTTCCAATATGAACAATTTTATATTTGAAATTTACATTAAAAACTGATGTTTTAGTTGTTGTATATTCTCTACAAATTAAAAATTCTCCTACTTCATATTCATCTTTTCTATTTTCTAATTTTCTAATTTCATTTGATACATTTTTACAAGTTGTATTTAAAAATGCTATGTTGTTGATTGATTTGCTTATGTCAGTTGTATATTCAAAGTATTTTTCAATAACTTTCATAATAGGTAATTTATTTTCAAAAATATCAATTTTAATATTTCTTAGGTTATCTTTATCTTCCTGTGTGTTAAGTCGCTTACATTCTTTTAACAAAATATTATATTCAAAAATGTTATCTATAATGTTATCAGTATATACTTCATAGTCTCGAGTATTTGTTATCTCTTGAACTGGTTTTAACTGCTTGGTGTCTCCTGTTGCTATTATAATTTTGTTGTGCTTATTCTGTTCTACAAATTGTTTTATTCTCCAATATATATTTAAATTACTAAAATAAACTTCGTCAAATACTATAACATCAAAATCTGTAAAATCAAATGGTTCTAATTTAGCATCTCCATAATTAATACCGAAAAATTTATTTATTGTCATTGCTTCGCCTTCGAATGCCTGTAATAGTTTATTAGTAGGACAAATAAAAATTACATTATAATTTTTATCAACCATTTTTTGACATATATATGATTTTCCTGTGCCCGGTAGTGCTCCACGAATCATAATAGGATTATTTTGTTCAATAATTTCTATAATATTATCTGTGTCATATTCATCTACTATATCAATAGTTTTACTTTCATAAATTGGTATTTGTATTAATTCGTTTTGTGTAATTTCATAATCTACAGTAGGAAATTTAATATATTCGTCGTTTGAAATTCTCCATCCTCCTATTTCATTATTAAAGATTAAAAGCTCTCTTGCTTTTGTTATATCCGATCGCGCTATTGTAAACGCATCTGTTTTGACGCTATATACATTAATACCATTTTGATGTAATTTAGAATAATCTTGATACATTCTAAAATTATGGTATTGAAGCAGTAGCTCTTTTACATACCTAAAACCATTCCTTAAGCGTGATGTGTCCTTTAAATTAAGTATATAATATGACGCCTGTTCTTCTTCTGCTGTATATTGCTCTTCATCTACTGTAATTTGTTCTGTCGTGAAATGTGTTAATTTATGTATTTTACCTCCATACTCTGCCTGATAGTTTAAAGCTTCCTTAAGATTTTTAAACACTGTGCTCTTCTGGTCAGTTGCTCCCCCCTTTTCTAAAAGTCCATAATTAACATTTGCGACCAGTTTTTTAATACATTTATCTTCCTCATTGTCTTCGCTAATGTTTGTGTTCCAAAGTTCATTAACAATATTTTTATGTTCAACTTTGTGAATAAATGAAGGTTGTTTAAAGTATAAAATATTAATTCGTTCTCTTGTCATGTTATCTAGTTGTTTCAAAAATACACCATATATTAAGCAATATTTTTTTATTAAATAGCATTCTTCCTGTCCGTTTTAGTATAGTAGTTTTCTTTTCTATATAATATAACGTTAAGTCGTGTAGGTCATAAATATCAGTTGTATCATCAAACGCTCGCCAATGTCAAATTGATTAAATACTGGTATTTCTGATATAGTAATAAACGCATGAGTAAATGCTTTTGATATATCGATTTCGATTTCATTTTTGATATCTCTGCTATCACACAATAAGCCAGATGGAACAACTGTTCTGGCTTCGTCTAAAATTTGAATATCAATGTCATTATAAAACGATTTATGAGATAAGTTAAACAATGACTTATTAAAATTAAACATTGCTTTATTCATATTGTTATATGTAGTTTCATTACATACTGCAATACATCCATCTGCAGAAGTTTTTATTAAATTTTGTGTTTTTATTATATATATTGTTTTGTTAAATTTCATTTTTATTTCTGATATAATACCAGCTTGAAATCTAATTCTTGGTTCGTAGCCACTATTAACTAAATTGAAAAATAATTCAGATAACTTATTGTCTTCGGATACTAAATATATCTCTTTTGTTTTTTCATCAACTTTGATATTTAGTATATCGTCAATATTTTTTATCATTCTATAAAGCGGTGGTTCCTCTCTTTCATTAATATAGTATTCGGTTGAAGCTTTGACAGTTGGTATCTTGGTTATTAATTGTTTCTGTTGAATGCTTTTTAAGTCGTGATTCATTGCGTAAATATGACTGTTTTTGACCAGTGCATAAAATGGTTTGATGTGCCTACTATTTATATCGGGGTCGCATTTATAAATTAATTTATTGCAACAATCATAAATTCTGCATGGAATTTTAAACTGTTTAAATACAGCCTCCATCTCCTGAATGGTTGCCCCCGTTTCGCCAAAGTTATCTCTACCTATAATTTCAATTACTTTTTCTCTAGTTAGTCTATTACGGGTTCTTTCGTTCATAATTGTATCACTGTAAAAATCAGTTAATGCATTAATCCAGCATTCATTATCGATATAATTACCCTTGCTAATTGCTTTATGTATGGTGTCTTCGTTCATCCTTAAAGGTGTATGTATATACCTATTAAAAATTGAAACATTAGTAGCATCCCTTAAATTTTCTGTAAGAATGTCAAATTTTTCGCCGTCTTTATTTACCATATCTACTGATAATATTTTAATACATTCTATATCGTCATAAAATGCCGTCATCTGTTCATAATCTTTTTTAAAATCTTTGTCAGTTCGTAATAGTTCTAGTGTATTAGAAAACTCATTATTTTTTGTATCGCCTCTTATTCCATATTCTGTATTGGGGTCGCCTATCATTTTAAATATTCTTTTACCTATGATATCTTTAGAAAATGCAGTGGCTTTAATTGTAGCAGTAAAATTATCGTATCGTTTCACAAAAAATAAATTTTGTCTGTGTTTAAATGCATATTTGGACGTTATGGTTCTCTTGTCTTTGTGCTCTGCTATGTATAACATAAATTGAACAAAATATTTATTTTTCCCTTCCCTTGCTCTTGGTCCTGGGTCGTTATCTATCTTCAGTTTCCCTCCCGTCTACTTCTTTGTCCTTGCTTCTGCCATTCTTTGATTTAAGGGTTTATTTTCCTTGAATTTCTTAATATTATCCTTGTATTTTTGATATGCTTTATCATAAACTTTTGTATCTGTAGAAGTTAAACCCTTGATTAAATTTTCCGCTGTTGTAACATTTGAAATCTTCCTTTCGGTATATAAATTAACTACTCTATCTATTTTTCTAAGGTCTGATGGTTTTGCTGTCCGCGATGACTTCCGCCTTAGCACTGTTAAATATCCAATGTTTCGTTCCAAAGCCTTAGACATAATTATACTATATATAATAATAATATAATAATATTTCTTTAACTATTTTTTTTTACAAGAAATTTATTTTTACAAAAACTATATATTTTTTAAACTTTTAAAATTTCAAATCTTAAGAATGGTCGCGTGTTATGTTCTAAATAAAAATATGTTTGTCCTAACTTTTTTTCAATCCTTTCAACTTTATATTTTGTAGGCAACCAATTACTACTCCTTTCCTTTTCAGTTATTGCTTTCTTTCTGTAAATCTTCACTTCGTCGCCTATGTTAATTTCAGGATATTTACGGGTTCTAGTTGCTTCGGTTGCCATTTTAATTTTTACTTTATAATTGTTTTTCTCCTTCAATGCTTCCGCTGGTGTCATTCCTATACTTGAATGTTCCATTTTATTATTGTAAGTTAATAATATTTCAAAATTATAATATATCCATTGTATATTGTCCTTTCCTTCTTTTTCATCTTTTTCAACCCTTTTATATAACATATCTTTGTAGGTGCGTATAAAACGTTCTGCAAAATTAGGATGTCCTCTTGTGCGGTATAATTCTATTCCTTATTCTTTGAAATAATCTTCAACTGTTTTATTATATAAACTGCCTTCCTCGTCGCTATAAATAATTTCTGGTTTGCCTTTCATTTTCTGCATTCCTTCCATTACTCCCGCTAATATGTCAGGCGGTTGTTTTGATTTAATAGGTATTACTGTAGAATATCTGGTAAATATATCAATTAAAACCATGCCTACTTTAAATTTTTGATTGGGTATGTCATTAATAAAAAATAAATCTAATTGAAATTCAAAGTATGGATGTGGAGCAATAAATGAATTTTTGCCTCTTAATTGCTTCTTCTGTTCTATGTTCTTTTGAAACCATTCTTTAACATCGTTTAAGGTTATGCTTTGTTCCCTTTGCTTAGCATCCTTATAGGTTGTCGCAATGCTTCCATACCCGCTTTTGTCATGATAGATTTTACTAATTATATCATTTTTATTAATATTTGCCATATTAATAAAGGTGATATTTTTTAACATTTTATTCAAAATCTTCAGCACTATTTAAATATGCTTCGTACTGTGGTTGTTTTTGGTTACTCCTATTAGTCTGCGGTTTGATATCTTTGATACTTGGGTATGAACTAAATATCATATTTTGTATTCTATCGCTGATTTATATTTTTTTGGTATAGTGCTTATAAATATTTTGTCCTACATCATTAAAAAGGATATTAGAAAGTGCATTATCCTGCTTATTGAAAATGTGTGATAATATTATTTTGAATATGTTTAACGTGTTCGAAATATTATTTTCAATATATCTAAAACAATCCCGTCTATTCTTTTGGTTTTTTGGTATGTCATCATCATTCTTATACTCATCAAACAATCTATCTACTAGACCATTTTTATATGTTTCTATGTATTTTATTTCAACTGTTTTATAAATTGGTGTATCGCCTAAATCTACTCCAGCGCTGTCAGTTTTAATATTTCCTTTGTAGTATAATTCATAACAGTCCTTTATTCTGTCGTGTGTGTCCCTTGTGTAATTATGCCTTCCTTCGACATTCTTTAACAAATTAGATTTGATAAATTTGAATGTCGGAAATTTATATAATTTTGTAAAATAATAATCCTTGATGTTGTTTGTTGTAACAGTTGTGTCTTCTTCCTTTTCATTTTCAATTATTTCAGTTAGTTTGATGAATTCTTTTGACTTATTACAAGTGTCAATATTTACAAATGTGCTCAATTGTTTTAATCTTTTGCATTTATAACATTCTTTATAATTATATTTGCATATGTGTTTAATAATATTTTCTGATAATTTAGTTCTATATAATTGAATATTATTATAATTAAATTTACATTCTTTACACATTCCAATTTTTTTTATTTATCATTCTTATAGTGTCATTCATGTTGATTTTATTTAAGAACTCGTTAATTATTTCTTCCTGCTCAATCTCACTGAACATTTTCACCATATAATTAAAAATACTAATATTTCTTTAAATACTTTTTTACAAGAAATATTTATTAAAATAAATAAATTTTAATAAATATTATTTATTCAACTGTTATAATTTTATATGTTTGTGCCTTATATTTTCTGGGTTTTGTATTCTGTAAATCTTCTGGTTTGTTTTCATAATCAATATATTTTAAATTGATATCTCCGTTTTCTGCTATCTTGTCTAATTTCTTTCTCCTATTATATCTGATAGCACTTGCTCTCTTGGTTTCCATAAAGTCTTTTTCTACTCGTCTCTTTTGATAATACAATCTATTATATAGTGCCAGTTGTTCCTTGATTTGTTCTAATGTCATATCTTCAGGTTTAATACTCATTATATTATATATTATATTATATTATATATTTCTTTAAATACATTTTACAAGATTTTTAAACTAAATATTTTTATTTTTATTTTTCTTTTTAAAGACTTCGTTCTCCAAATATTCTACGCGATGGATTAGTTTTGATAAAGCATCCCAACTAATACAAGCCATTCTGTCATAACACATCGTTAAGTATTCTCCTGAATCATTTACAATAGTATATTTAGGATTTGTGTATTGTTGAACATCTTGAGCAATCCATCCTAATTCAGTTTTTTTAGTTTTTTGATTTTTAACAAATGTTTTAATCTTAATGTTTTTTTACCATATTTATAGTGTCATCTTCTACATCTTCTATATTATCTTTCAGTCTCTTATCACTACTTAAATTAAATCCATTAAATGATGAAAATTGAGTATCATCCAATTGTAAATATTTCGTGCCATCGATATAACTATCAATAGTTGTTGATGCTTCTAATCTTAAAACAGCATCACTATTTAAATGTCTCAAATTGATTTTATGAGCAATTCCAAAAGTCATATCACCGTCAATAGTCCAGTCGCCTCGTAATTCGCTATTGCTACCACTATTTAAAATAATTTTATTATCAGCATATGTTGAAGATAATCCAACAACCAAATTAATAGAGTTTGACGTGTTGCTATTCCTGATTATTAAATCATTTGTATCGACATACATTTCAGCATTATCAATTATTAGTTTTGATGTATTGCCAAATTGAACATTGCCACTCGGTGAATTTTGTAATAATAAAGTATTTCCTGATACAGACTGAACTTGGTTGACTTCAACTTTCTTACCAGAAACCATTGTTAAATCGCCGTTTGTATATACATCACCCAATACATCAACTGGCTTATTGAATATGGTTTTTGATACAGCATTGTCGCACATAAAATATTGGTTAGAAGCATTGGTTATATCTCCGATACTACACGCTACAAAATTAGGATGATGAACATAAAAACCTTGAGTTGCCGCGGGGGTGTGTGTTTCTAAATATGGAGTTAATGCATTGTCTAAATTATCAATTTTAGTTTTAATATCTGTTGAAAAATCATTATTTGTAAATAAATTACCTTTCATATAAACAGCCCCTTCGAAATATGATGTTCCATGTGCTTGAGCAAAATTATAAGAAGTATGAACATTACCATTAATCGTAATTCTTGAAGCATTATTAGGTCTTCCAATAATAACATCTCCCGTATTCCATCCTAGCCATAATCTATAAGGAGTAGCGCCTTCTAACCCCTGGTAAGAGTCTAACTGACAACCTCTTTTAAATTCTAAGCGTTGGTTACTTACAGCATCTTGAATTCTAAAAATTGGATTAGTGTTATCTGTTAAACTAAGTATTAATGGAGAGTTTACCGTTTGCGCAGTTGTGATTGTTTTATCTAACTTTTGTAAATCTGCTGATATTAAACTATTAATCGTATTTGAATTTTCAGTTATTAATAAATCTTGTGTAGTGTTGTCTGATACGATTGAAGCAAATGTATTGCTGTATGCGGTATTTGTATTGAATAAATTAGTATCGTTTGTATATAATGTTGATACATCTGCTAAAATTGTTGATATTGTGTTTCCGTGTCCTGTTATTAGTGAAGAATTTGAACTTATATTATTGAAGTTTGAAGTGATTGTATTATTGAAATTTCCTAATAAGAATGTATTAGAACTAATAGTATTGAAGTTTGATGTTATTGTAGCATTTAAATTACTGATTAAAAAAGTATTAGAACTAATATTATTAGCATTTGTGTCAAGTTTAATTGTATTTGCTGATATAGTCGGTAGTATTGAAGTTATGGTTAATCCGTGTGCTGTTATATTATTAAGGTTGCTTGTAATTGTTGCGTTTTGATTTACTTGTTCATTAAACATCGTTGTCGAAGTAGCATTTAATTCAGTAATATCAAGAATATTAGCATCTATCTTATTTTTTTGTGCTAATATCAGTGCATCAACTTCTTCAATTGTATAACCTCCGCCTAATGCGCCTGCGGTGTCTGATAATTCTTGCTTTGTAGCATAAACACTGCTTAAGGTCGATGGTTCTGTTGAATTTATTAATACTAATTCGCTTGCTATAATTCTGCTTGAGCCATCCAATGATAATGTTGAAAACATAATTATTATATAGTAGGTTATAAAATAATTATATTCTATCTTTTTTTTCATCTTGAGCCAAATATACCTTTATTTAATGCATTGTATTTTTCTTGCTTCTGTCTCAAATATTCATTTTGCAATAATTGGTAATGCTGTGCTATATTTTGTAGCGGGTTTGGAGGCGGTGCTGGTTGCATTCTTCTTGGGGGCGGTGTGTTCGCTATTATATTATTTTGTTGCTGTTGTTGTGGTGGAACGTATTGCTCTTCTTCTTCGCGATATTCTACCTTTTGGGGCTTTGCTATTGGAACTGCTTTTAGTTTAGGTTTTATAGGCTTAGTTTCTAATGGTCCTTGGCAATTGCGCTCGTGGCTGTATCTATATGATTTTAATGTTAAAGTTTTGGCACATTTTGGACAGGGTATTTTCTTTTCATTGCGTGCTTGAGTTTTTGAGTTGTTTTTAAGTGGTTCTACTGGTTTGGCTTCTGGTGTTGGTTCTATTGTTGGTTCTATTTTTTGTGCTTCTTCTTCAATTGGTGGTAATTCATTTACTGGCTCGTCTGCTTCAATTGTATTAGTAATTTCAGGTTCAACTTCTGACATATATAATATATTATATATTTTGTCTATATTTTTTATATATTTTGTCTATATGGACAAATTGAGAAATATTCATATTATTAATTTGATATTAATATTAATAATTAAGGGTTTATTCAATTATCTAATTGAAAGAGAATGCTAAAAGAAATGGGAACGCCATGAAAATCAATTAATTCGTTTCTTGAAGTTGTTATTCTAAAGTGTAATCTTTTAATATTTTTACCGCCTACATCAATAAAATCTGCATATATGGGCGCTGTAAAATCTGTTATAACTCCGCCAAGTTGTTGATTAATTTGAACTTTTTTAATTACTGAACTGCTGAAATTATTAGGCGCTGAATATTTATAATCGCTTAATTGAGGACAATTTATGTATATATTCTGAAAAGGAACTAAATTAAAGTATCCACTTAACCAAGATGACGCAGGTTCATAGACAATATAATTACTTAATAAATAGTTAATAGATTTTGGTCTTAAATTGTCATATTCAAACTGTCCTCTGTTCCATTCGTCATTTACATAAGTTTCTAATTCTTCATCTGTAGGTATTTTGATTTTGTAATTTAGAGGGTCATTTAATTTAAGTTCCATTTTGCGTTCGCTTTGTCCATATACTGTTAAGAATAAATCCGGCACGATATCATTAAATGCCGCGTTTAATTCTGATTGTATTTTAAATGATAATTGATTGGCATAATAAATTTCACCGGATACATCAACGGCAGTGCTTCTCAATAAGACATTTGAACTATTGTATAACATAATATAGAAGCGTTCGTAAAACCCTTTCTCTGTTGTATAAAACGGAGTGCTGAATGAACACTCTGTCACGAACATTTTTGTTCTTGGTGGAATTTCAAAGTTTTGGTCAAGTTCTATAATAAAGTCGCTGGTAGAATTACTTTCTGATAATCTGTAGGCACTATCAACATAGATTTTTTTATATGTTAATCTATCACTCATAAATATAATATACAATAGAAATTATAATATAATTATTATTATATGATTGGACGACAATTATTATTAGGTGCTATTGAAGGCAGGACGCCTACACAAATGATGGCAGGTGTAGCAAGTGATAAGGCATATACGGCAGGTAAGGATTTAATAGAAGATGTATTTTTTAACCATAAAAAGAAATTGGAAGACAAAGTAGGAGGTTTCAATAAACATTTTGATAAGCAAATAATGAAACATAAAACACGTTATGCCGAGGAAATCAATGTTCAAAATAAAAATAAGATTGATGATGTTAAGGGTTTAGACGCCGCGTATTCAAATGTAAATGGAATAACAAGAATAGGCAACACTTTATATATTGGTGGCACTGGTGCTAAAACGGGACTAAATCACAAAGTCAATGATGTAATTGCAGATTTGTTTTTTATTCCTACTCATAATGTTCAATTAAGCGAAAGATATAAAGACGCAATGGAAGAATTAAGAAAAAATCCAGATGTCGATAGAATTGTTGGACATAGCCTCGGTTCATCCGTTGTTCAAGAAATCAACAACAGACACGGCAACAATTATGCTAGTACTGTTTATTCATCACCTTTTGTATCAGGAACTAACCAGCAGAAAAACCCGCGACACCTACGATTTAGAAATCGTGGAGATCCTATAGCAATGTTCGATGACGCGGCAATAACTGGAGAAATAGAAAGCAATAATTTATTAGATAAACACAGTTTCAATAATTGGACAGGACAAGGTATGACTGAAATTAATCCTACTACGGCAGTTTCAAACGGGTTTAATCCTAATTCAACACCAGAACAATAAATATATATATATAACTTATATATGAGTATTGATGCTGAGAAATGGGACAACGATATTGAATATGCTTATAAGAAAATGATAGAGCGAGAGAAAAAGAAAGAATACAACATATCAAATAGTAAATATGAATGTAATTGTGGCAAAGAAGTGTTAAATAAAGATAAGGAAGAGCACGAAAGCAATGATTTAAATCATTTATACTACAGAAAAGGTAATATTGAGGGACTTATAATAGGCATGTATAGTGAAATTATTAATTATGAAAATGATTACTTAAAATTACATCCAGAAAATAACAAAATACATTATACAGATTATAGTAGAATTGATTATACCGACTTTTTAAAAGAACAAGAAGAAAAGACAAGTCCATTAGATGAAGATGATTTAAGTTATTTGTATAAGTATAGAGACGAATTAGAAGATTGTATAAAGCGTATAACTGAACTAACATTATCTCAATAATTTTAATAATAATGTTTAGAAATAAAGACAAGCAAAACAAAATTCCATTAGAGAAGAAACTGACAAAAGAACCTACAAAATACGATAAACAATATAAAAATTTAGATTATGATACTTTAAAAGATATAGTTGATACAAAAAATAATTATCTAATAAATACTATAAAAAATACAACTTCAAACAATTCTACTACAATGCTTCCACATAA